>JACXSJ010002310.1:32349-49223 GCA_014851325.1 Pentalonia nigronervosa | reverse complement strand
CTGATAAAAATTATTATATAAGTTAATTAATTATTATAACATGTTTAACCTAATAACTCTTATGTATACGTTTTATTTATAGATTTAAATAAAATTGTATTAATGAAAGAACAATACTGTTTAACTTTAATTTTACCCCCCCCCCCCCTGAAACGGAACTGATGTCCGGATTTGGTCTAAAAACATTATGGTAACCCTACCTAAAGCTTACTTTTCTTTGATACACATTTAAAAGTTTTTAAAAGCTTTATTTCGTTTGAAAAATGCGTCGATTGTACTAGTTGATTAGTTTTTGTACGCGCATGCTCGAGTTCATTGACCGTTATTATCGTGCCCATATTAAGCATCGGTGTCTTATCGCCCAAGACGATTCGATATTTCCATCGAAATATAAATGCTGTTATTCTTGGAAATTTTGTTAATCGAGGTGAATAATATATATATATATATATATCCGCCTTGTGATGAACATTTCGTTATCAGATTACAATTTTCTGTTTGAATTAACGCGACAATCGCATTCTTCGAGATCGTTTTCTTTTTTTCGTATGTCGTCGTAATTTAATAAATTTTCTTCCCATTCGGCGCGTTCGTTTTCAATCCACGACGGACCGTCCCGCCATAAAATCTTATTTTCTAGTTGATTCGGGCTGCAGCCGCGTGATATTACGTCAGCCGGATTTTCTTCAGATTTTACGTGGTGCCATTGTTCCGCGGAAGAGTAATAATCGTAAATTTCACCGGCCCGATGTGACACGGACGCCTTCCACCTTGAAGGCTGTGAATTTAACCACGCTAATAGTACTATGGCCGAGTCTGTCCAAAAATATTTGTTTTTCATTTGTTATTTTAAGACTTGGAATTACTTTTCCCGTGAGCTATATTAATAAAACAGCTGCGCAAGTCGTGCCAATGATACTACCTTTAATGGCGCTACTCGCGATTTTGCGGCGACCAGGCGCGTGTAATGCATTTGCCGTTTCCGCCTTCGATAAATACGCGCAACACCATACGCGCGTGTCGACGCATCCGCGAATCTGTGCATTTCTAATTTTCCATGTTATCGCTATCGTCGGCGCCTAATAATTTCTTCTGGGTATTTCCATATTTTCAATATAGGCCGATTCTCGCGCATAATTATTCCAAGCTCCGTTTAAGCGCGCTGGCAATATCTCACTCAATTTCATGTTGCCATAGTTTCTGCACGACGATTTTAGATGATGACTATTGCCGGACCGACTGATCCTAATGGTTCATAAATTGTTGCGATAGCGGACAATACATTTCTCTTCGACACGGCCGTTTTTTTTTTTTACCATAGTTATTACGATCACTTATCTCACACTGATAAACGTCTGTTCGCGGGTTCCCATGCAATCCCAATGTTTTTATTGTCGTGCAGTCCGCGTTTATGACGTCGTCATTGTTCGAAGTTGTATTTGACTATGGAGCGGATTCATTAAATACCCATTTGCGTAATGTGAATCCGGCGCTGTTCGTAATATTTATCGTATTATCCCCGAAACTCGTAGCTTCTAAGTTTCTTCAATTGTGCTAGTACCGCTTAAAGAGGTCGTCCGTGTAAAACATCTGATTTAATTGCTTGAGCTGTCGACTGGGCCTTTTTTTCCATATTCCCGTGTTAATTTGTCAAGACAAGCCTGTAGCTAAATAAGACGCTGGCGTTGTCCCATACGTTACCGTATTTAAACAATACTCTTGGTTCATCGCTGGGCGCGACCGCCGTAATTATTGTCCGCAATGACTTGCTATCTTCGCTTACTCGATATATTTTTTCGATATATACGTATTTGTGCGTTCTCAATCGAGCAATTATACTGACAAGTTCGTCCTGAATAATTGGGCCTTTCGCGAGGGCGTCATTAAGACGTATCCCGGAGTCTGTTCGACACGACGCGTCAAACACTACACGCGGGTTTTTGTCGTACTTTCGGCGCCGTACAATCGCGTGATGAGGCGTATAATACAATCGCTGCTGCTTTTCCGACAGCGACTGCGATGACAATTATGACATATGACGTAATTGGACATATTCTTTCATGAAATCTATGTAATAGTCTCGTAATTTTGCGTTTTTTCGAAGCCGATTTTCCATGGCTAAAAATCTTTCAAGTGCCGTATTTTTTTTTTGATTCGCCCAGCCGATCGCAGTTTTTTTTTTTTATAACGCCACATCCACCACAAATTTTCTCGTTGAGTTTCGTTTTACTGTCCGTTCAAAATGTTCTAAACACGATTTTTCGTCGATGGTGTAACACTGGACTCTACTGGTATCTTCGAGTTGCCAAAATTTCGCCATTTGCTCATTTAGACTGGCGCGGTCCTCCATTAGCTTAGACATAGTTACAAATAACTTTACCGCAGTCGGCTCTAAGTTATGCGTTGGACCGGCGGCAATCCATCCTAATTTACTTTCCTGGTAAATGATGATGTTTTTTGCAGATTTACATTTTCCAGAGAGTATAATATCGTAAAAACATTCGGCTCCGATCAATATGTCTATTTTACTTGGAATCGCATACGTAGGATCGGCTAATTTAATTTTGTTGTGTCGAGATGACGTTCCGTGGACAATTTTGTCGAGATTTTCAGTAAAGTAAGGGATTCAAATTCACTGCTATAAGTTGTATCTTTACTTTGAATCGTGGTTTAACGGAATAATTAAATTGACTCGTTGAATTATCAATGCTGGAAATTGAGAAATTTATTCGTTTTTGCGGTAATTGTAAATTTTGTACCAATTCGTTGGTTATAAAATTGTATTGTGAACCAGAATCTAACAACGCGCGAACGTAAAATGTTTTTTTTTTTGGCCAGCTTTGTATTTTTATAATCGTAGTCGATAATAAAACTTGTTTGATGTCGCTTCGGGTTGCATGAGTACTTACTGAAGTTTGGATGGTAATTTTTGTTTCGTTTTGTTTATGAAGCAGCGTATTATGTTTTTCCCCACATTTATTGCAACGTCAAATTTACATTTTTCATCTGAACGACGACTTAAGCATACTTCACAAAAGCCTAATTTGATTGCTTGAAGTTGTCGTTCTTGTACGTTAAGATCTTTAAATTTTGGGCATCGATATATTGCGCGACTTTGTTCGCACATGTAACATTTAAATTTTGACGTAGTAACGTACATTGACGCTCATTTTTTTGCTCAATACCACCGTGTTTTTTTATCTTTTTTGTCGAATGCTCGTTTTTTTTGTTCGATCTTTTCGTTTAAACATTGAGCTCCTTCCACGGCCTCTAGCACTTGAAATCGTTTATTTAAAAATTGTATTAAGTCGGAAACCTCTGATATTTCGGATTTCGGTTCTTAAACTTCCTATGCGCGCAGAGTAGCTGTATCTAGTTTTGTGAATCATCATTGGTCCCCATTCGTTTGGGCTGTGATCTAAACTTTCTAGCGCTTTCATAATTCCAAACAATTTATCTACAAATTTCCTTAATTTTATTGCTGATTCAGCTTCTAGTGACTTCAAATCGAAAATTACTTTTGTATGGTTTTGCACCAGTATGCGCTTATTGTTATATCGTTCATTCAAACACTCCTACGCAATTGTGTAATTTTTTGCTGACGTTTCAAAGCTCTGTATGACCATTAAAGCGACACCTGTAAGCGCTGATTTTAAATTAAAAAAATCTTTGAACATCTGTTAGTGCTTAATTTCCGTGAATTACCGCAACGAACATATCGTGGAAGGTGGACTATTCATTATAATCTCCACCAAATTTTGGCACATTGAATGCTGTGAGCTTGACAATTGATGCTTAATTTGACGTGCTACTTTTACTTCGCGCTGTCTTCGTGAGCTGCGGCATTGATTGATGTTGATTTTCATTATTTTGCTCAGTTTGTTCATGTGTTTCTTAAGGTTGTTAAAGAGTTTGTTATATTCTGATATCGCTGAAATATAAATTTTCAAAATCGATTCTGTATTGGTTTTCCGATGCATCTTTTACTTGCATTTCAATTTCTGATTGAATGTTCTGAAACGATTCTTGGCATTCTTCGATTATTTTTTTTACGTTTCAATTATTTTAGTGTCGCTATTTATTGTAAGCTCTTTAACACTTCCAGAATCTCGTTAGTTGACTTCTTAACGCCCTATGTCGATTTGTTAGCACTGTTATCATTTGATTGTTCATCATTATTTTAATATCTAATTTAATTCAAATTTAATATGTCTATAAAATACAACCAGCTAAATATATTTTTTTGATTTTTTTTTTTTTTTTTTGGTTACATTATAAACTACTTACGAAAAATCTTGTTTTAAATTTTCAGTCCTTAACTATAAAAACTAAACATTTTATAAATTTTTAACTACAAAACAATTTGCAAATGTTCGATGATGAATTTTGGTCAACATTTTAAATTTAAATGCTTAAAAAAACTATGCTTATGCATTTTTAATATTTTTTATCTGCTATTTTAACAACTTAGGAGGAATCTTGTATTAAATTTTTAAGTAATTAGACCCAACGAAATATTTTTTAAATGTTTTGATGTAAAAAAAATGATAATCTAAACATTTAGTAAAAATTTTAAATGTCTGTTATTCCTTTTTAAATTACATCAAAAACAAGAAAATCGTTCCAGGAGAAAACGAGTGAATATCCAATGTCTAATTTCAAACACTCAAAAAAAAATTAGTTTGAAACTCTGGTAATTTTTTTTTTTAGAGAGGTAGAAAAACTTAAAAAAAATATTGTATTGAATTTTTAAATCTTAGATTTAAATAGAAAAATTTTTATGAATTTCCTATAAAAAAAAACTGCAAATTTTAGTAATTTTAACGTATTTTGTTAAAATTTTAACTATAGACACTTAGAAAATACTATTAGAGATTTACGCTCGAATTTTTTTTTAATTTTCACTTACAACAAATTATGAAGAACATTGTTTTAAATTTTCATAAATTTTGACTGATTGAAAAAACTTTTATTGACAATAATAAAAAAAAAATTAAAAAAACACAAAAATTGATTATGCCTATAAATAGCTCAAAAAACGTCAAAAGTTTGAAAATCGTATATCTTACTTTTGTAATGGGCTGAGAAAATGTGCAAAAAATGGAAATGGAATTTATAGAACGAGAGATTAACATGTGAATTTTGGTCTTGTCGTGCAAATTACGTGCTAAATACTGGCATTGCAATTATTTCTGATTTGACCATAGCTATGTATGGTGAGAGGGGGGCTGGAGAAACATTTCTACAGCCCCTCACAGAAACTTTGTGATTTTACACATGAGTCAAAAGCGTGCAAATTACAAAAATAGTCTTGCAAATTCATACTAATTGCATACTAAATAATTGCATAAAATTTTTTTTATATTTTTAATGTGGAGAGAGGCAGGGAATGTACGTCTCCATTCTTTGGTTTTATATTGAGATCATCGACAATTTATTAAGGTGATATAATGACTATTACAATAGGGAATTTTATGTGCTGCGGGAAACCCGATAATAAATATTAAATTTGTTCTTACCTCATGGTATTGATATTAATCGACACTACTTCATCACGCAAATTGTCGCGATTTTCGGATTTTAGCGAATTATAATTTATTTTTCGCACAGTTATCTTGTTTGAAGGACCATGCTTTTATTGATGAACGGGAAATTAGGTCATAATTATTTTGTTTTCGTATGTTCAACACCTTTTTTTGTTCACTTTTTTTACATTTATTTTTAAGAATTTTAACAAAAAATTGTAGCCGTCAGGCTTTACAAAAGAACAAACACTATATGTATATAATTAATAAACATATTATTTTTTTGAGTATAACTTTAATACTATAGCTCGTCGCGGTCATACGTATACTAAATTCAGATATAAAATAAATATATCCGACAACGACTATCGGCTGTTCCCGATATCGTGCTTATCTTTATCGGTATTCCGAACACCATATGTAGTATAATAATATTAAATCTTGTACCTACTTATAAATTATAATATATTCGCTTGCCAACCTCCGACTTAGTACTTTCGTAATGTCAATCGTTTTATTGTTTTATTGAAATCTATTAACCTCAGCAAAGCTGAATCTCTCGATAGTCTAAGAAATTTAAGAGAAAAAAAATACGATAAATAAAATAATATACTGAATATATAATTGAAAATAAAAAAAAATATACCTACAACTATAAAAAATAAAATAAATAAAAAATAGGTATTTTTATAGGTACTTTAGGCGGGTCAATTGCTCCAAAAATTACAATTTACAGGTAAAAAAAAAATTATGGGATTCAAAAAGGTTATACATATTTTGGGCCGGACGATATTGAAGTACCAAAAAAGTTGATAATTTAATCAATTGTAAAAGTTGAAAAATAAACAATTTTGAGATATGTCCTTGTCAGGGGGTTTAATTAGGGGGTGAGGGGAGGATAGATAATCACCCATAGCCATTGATATTTGATAAAATAGTATTTCCAGCTACCACTGAACTTAAAAATATAGTGAAAATTTAGTACTTAATGTGTAAAAAAATGCCCCTGAACAAATTCCTAATTATGCCACTGGTTCTGACAAACGTATCATCGTCTGTGCATCATATTATACGTTTGTTACATAAAATTTTATATTTTAGATTAACTTTTCAAAATAATTCTCAATCGTTTATTTTATCCAAGACAATTTAAATCTTTTACACTTATACATGGCCTTGTACCTATTGAACAAATTTCAAAATGTTTATTTTATTTGTATTTTTTTACAATTTAGTTCGACAATTTTTATAGCATTTAAATAAAATATCAACAAATATTATAGTGAATTCAAGTGAATAATACCTACTTATTTTCGTTATAATAATATTTTCCTGGCACAATCGATGTATAATACGATATAAATATATAATATATATTTTGAAAAACGTCGGACAAAAAGTTCGGACACATTTTTTTTATTGTTGAACAAAAAGTACGAGCACGGTTTTATTGACAGATTAAAAGTCAGAAAATATAAAATTATTATTTATTAAAACATGTATTCATTTTCTCATTCAATATTGTATGTGTTAATTATTTCTTATTGTATAGGTATACAATAACAATTATTGTCAAGCGCTGCAAATAGTATGGTAATTATCTAATTATTGTTGCAATGTGATCGATGTTGTTATCGACTAAATAAATTTTAATAATATTTGTAAACTGTAGGTAGGTATAAGGAATAGTAATCAAATATAATATCGCGTGAGAAAATTAATTACATTTTTTTTTAATTTTCAATTTTGTGAATATTTTGTATTAAAAGAATGAGACCGGACCTTTGGTCCGGGATTCATAACGATACATGTTTCGGGTAGTCTAAAAAAAAAAAAAAATTGCCGCGTGAATTTAGGCGTGCGCGTAAGGAATTATTTCGGAAGATATGGCGGTACTATAAATTATAATATTATTCAGGTGACGCGTATATTTTATTATAATATTGTTACGACTTGATTATTTTTTTATGTAAACGAACTTGAGCGCCCAAGATTACGGCTGTATAATATCGTCATATAGAGCCGTGTCCACGCGCCGTATCACAGCCGCGTGTTGTCGAGTATTTATATTATTAAATTTTTCTTTTATATTATTATTCGACTCCGCCTCGTGCCGGATCTATTTAAAAATGCGATTGTTCCGCGATTGCTGCCAGTATTCTCGAACAGCTTGTCCGACAGCCGCCGCCCGGCCGACGCGAGAAGAAAAATCCCTTCGGAACCGCCAACCGCGTGTTTGTTCGAACGGACGCGCATTTACGCAGTAGCGAAATATTATCAGACACGCGCGCAATACTATCAGCTCTCGGCGGAAAACAAACGCTGTATATAAATAAATATTCAATTCGTTTTTCTGGTGTAGCTCGTGAATCTGTTTTTGCCGCGGTCGGTGGTCGTGGGCGGAGGACGCCTCCCAACGGTGTTATTGTCGTCGTCATAAAAGCGTAGTAGATTTTTCGTCGTAAGAATAAAAAAAAAAAAAAAAAAACAACACAACAACAATCCGGTTCCGTTTTCGAAATTAATAATAATAATAATATTATCGTCGCAATAGAAATACCGTCGCGGCGCCGTTTAGAGCTGCATTTTAGCCGGGCGTAAATTGTTGTTTTTTTCGTCGACAATAATATTTCTCGTTCGTCGGGTGGGGAGAACAGGTTGCCGCGCGCAACGGTAAAGAGGTTCGGCGGGCAGACGCACGCGGGTTCGACTTGCCGCACGAAATCGCCGTTCAGTAATAATATTCAGTGTCGGCTGCATTAACGAGCGGCGAACGCTTACGGTCGCACACGTGTCCGCGCTCGGACGGCAATCGGCTCGTTGACATGCGTCCGTGCAGTGTCCGTCGTCCGTCGTACGAGTGAAATCCAAAGTCTAATGCTGCAGCGATATTGTTAAGTATACGAAAAGTGAGTGTTTTCGACAATTATTATATTTATTTATTCATTTTTTTTTTTACGTTGTCGTATTCAAATCGCTGGCGACGAGAGTAACACGCCGGATATTATTCGATATCAATAATACTGTTCGGCGTTTACCGCCGTTACCTGACTTACCGAATGTCCGGTTATAGATGTGTTGTGTCCGTTGTTGACGTTTTGTTGTAAACATTGCAATAGTCATTACACCCGCCCGCCCGTCGCCTTTCGACGAGCCATGTCCGATTTTGAATTTTGACACGAATTCGCGTTACCTGCGTATGATTTACGATCGGTGTCATTATTATATAATGCTACAAGGGCAAGGTGTAAATAAAATATGACATAATAATGATACGGTCTACTCATCAGACGCCCGTCCAACTCCGTATACGAGCATTCGAATGAAATGCAACATAACTAATCGTGTTGTACATATTTTATAATAATATATGTATACCTTTATCGTATTCATAATATAACACGCGAGCTGTATTTCAATACTATTCGAATGCATAACGTATTAATTATTTGATTGTCGTTTATATACAGTTAGATGTGCTGCACGTGCGTCGAGTGTTTTTTCAACAATTTCTTAACGCGACAATAGGGATTTCTTAATTTATGTTTTGATTTGAGAATAATTGAAAGCCACCGGTTTTTTTGTTTTGCATTACGTGAGAATTCGTGTTAGGTTTTATTAAAAATAATATGTACTCGCTGTACCTACGTCTGTACCATTATATTGATTAATTATTAAGACATCGTAAATTGTAAATTTCAACTTACGACAAGATAAATTGCTTATTGACTATTGTTATATGGCAGCCACCCGTACCACACATGATTTTTATTAGATATTATAAAAAAATATACTAACTAGGTAATGTTTCTTTTTTTTTTTTATGTTTGAAAATTGAAATGGTTAATATTATGTTTGTGAGTTGAGTACTATTTAGCACCTATTTTATTGGTGCAAAGATAATATACACTAGCAATTAAATACCTATTCTTGCATTTTTTATTTGTTTAGTCTACCTGGCATATAGGTAGCTACTATTAATTTATGTGTTTAGATAGGTGCATAAATAGATATTTGAAATTAAATAATGAATTTCTTTTTCAAATGTAAATTAATGTTTAAATGTTTATTTTTTTTTAACAAAAAATGTTTTTCTAAATATTTTTAATGTACCAAAGCTTTTTAAAATTTTAAAGTCAAGACCGTTTAAAATGTACGATTTACCTAATTAACTACTAGCCTATATTTTTCTTCTATGGATTTATATCATTCATTATGTGTTAAATACATTGCACCTATACCTTATGATTTTTTTATGTCTAATGTTAATTCTTATTTTTTAATTTGAAATATTTTTGGGTTTTTTTTTTAATCAAATTATTTTTTATAAAACTTCAAAATGTTAAATAATAATAATATTTGATAAGATTATGTCTTATCTTCAGTATTTATGTGTTTAAACTCTTCCTCGACAATAGACATTATTACATTATTATTTTTTGACGACTTATACTGAAGGACATATTAATAAAATTAAATACCTAACGCGTGTTAAAGTTTTGTGTATGTAGTATTATGGGACGATGGGTTAACAGATTCGTAGAATTAAACAAAACTTAATTGGTCGAACACTGCAACTCCCACATGCCACAGTTCCTAGCTTTTGGAGGATTATAATAATATACTCTGATCTATTTTTGTCAACGATCATCTGAAATTATTATTATAATAATATGGTTTTGCATATTTTGTACACTAAGGTCTGTAAACACTATAAATACATATATTATACTATGTACCTACCTACGTATTACTTTAAAATACACAAGAGAAAAACCAAGAACCCTTAAATTTACAATGTGAACAATAAACATAATACAACGAAACCTCTAAATACCGGACGTTCTCGGTCACTGAAATTGTGTCCGCTATTTAGAGGTGTCCGTTAGGGGAAGTTTTACTGTATATAAATACGAATAATATAAGTAGGAATATTATTTGTATTTTGACATGATTCATATAGTAAATTGTATTGATACATCTATAATATTAGGTAGTTTTTTTGGACTTATGATTGATACAATATTGATTCTAGAAATTATTACACTAATGTATATTATTGTGTTTACGTGTACATTTAGGAATAATATATTTAAATACTATTTAACAATATTATTAGGTAGTTGTTATATCTTGATAACTTGTAGGTACAAGAATACAAAACAATATAAAATTAATGTGTAAAAAAATAGATTGCATCTTACAGTATATTATACATAATATAGGTAATCAAAATGCAAATATTATTTCTTATATTATTATTCACATTTTAATGGTTCGTGATAAATATTTTATCACTTATTATAAGTTATGATTTATTATAATAATATTTGAAGCTAAAAATTATGTTTAAAAGAATTACAAGAAAGTATGCTTATCACAATATGTTCTTACATGATATTTTCTAAAAATTCAAATTTTAATTAAAATACCTAATTAATTTTGAAATTCCTCTAATAGATGAACGAAGGTCTTCGCCAAACAATTCCGAATAATAATTAATGTAAATAGCGTAAATACTTTTTATTAATATTTTGTAACGTAATAGATTGTGTACGTAAAAAAATAATTTATCAACAAAATTCTTGGGAAAAAGTAAATATAATTGCCACAATATAATATACAATATTTGAATTTTTGTGGTAAATCGTGTTCTACGTTATTATTAAAAAGAAATTCCTAATAATTTTCTATTTAATATTAAACATAATAGTTATGCAACCAACCATTACAAATATTCCGAGGTGTGAATTAAATTACAGCTATTCGTATTATATTACATTAATATTATATAAGTATTTAATTTAAATGAATAATGAAAATGTATAAAGGACTTACAGTAATATACTTTATTTTGGTTTTCTAAAACCCCCATGTATATTAAAAAATGTGTAAGTGATTCCGGAGAAATTATTGTATCTTGAACATAAAGGATTTAGATTTGAATTTTGTTATTCAATAAAGAAAAATGAACGTAATACCTACGTATGTAGGTACCTAATATTTAAGTAAAAAATAATATAAAATATTTATATTATCTATATAGACTTTATTAAACACTTAAAAATTCATGAAAAATGTTGGTTTATGGATTATATTTTTATCTGCTATTTAAATGAGATTAGTAACTACGAATCATGGACATAATTTATTAATTTAAAATACAAAATAAAATTATTCGTAAACATTATGTTGAATTTTATGTTAATAAAATGATAACTAAAATATTCTATATTTTTTTTTTTTGTATGCACAATTGTACCTATATAGTTTTTCATTTTTAAATTTACATGTAATAGATAATGTTGTAATTGCGTTTAAATTAATTTTGAATTTTATATTCCAAATTTTAATTATTTATTAATCAACAAAGATAACATGAAAAATGTTTCAAATGTTTTTGACGTTTTAACTTAGTTTCTTAATATAGAAAGCAAATAAAGTTAAAAACATTTTATAAATATTTTAGTTAAAACGTCGTTATTTACCATAGGTGTAATAACGTTTAAATTTACAATGGTTCTTTTTATCTTTATTGCAATGCCCCATGAAGTTTGATTCGTTATATTAATTTATTATATTATATAAATATATGGTTTCCTTATGTGATATGTACTAATGTATTAATAATGTATATGAAGTTATCGTAGGATCAAGTTCGTCTAATTAATATTAATAAACAAAATATATTATCATTAACAATTAAAATATAGGTATATACATGGATATTATAACGATGTTATCGTCAGGCACTATAATAAATTAAGGGGAATCATTACATTCTATAATACAGACAGCGAATTATTCAAAATAAGACAATTTCTATATATATATATATAGAAAAAAAGAATATAATTATTATATTTATGTTTTGCTTATACTGATTTTGTAACAATTTAGGCAGGCATCTCTTGGTACCTGCAGCCTGCATATTAAGGTCGTTATGTAATCAATAATCCCTAATTATTAGTGTTTAAAGATATGTATGAACAAACGACCTACAATTCTCTAACATCCTTGATTCCCATTATTTTATTAAAATATGTTAACCTGTATAGTGTGTACTAATAGTATTAATTAAATACGAACGTCAATAATAAACGGTATGTCACAGGAGTACAGGATACAGTCATTTTTACTTAATTGAAATGTATTAACATGTGGCTAAAAAATTATAAAGAGTGTCATAAATACGTAAAAAATCTGAGTATTTCAGGAGTTATTCAGACTAATATAAAATAGTTTGTACATTGCAGGTATTTAGTAGGTACCATATAATAAATAATAATAACTAATAAGTATATTCTAGAAACTTTCACTAGGTGCGTCTTTTTCATATTATGAACCTGTCCCATAACATATATGTACAAAACTGCTCGGGCAACGTACATATATTTTTTTATATAATAATAAATAATAATAATATATAGTAAAACCTCTTTATAACGGAATCGCTCGGTACCAACTGATTTTTCCGTCATAAATAAGTTTCCGTTATAGGGAGACTGAGATATACGGGATTGTTGTTATTTTCTGTTGTAAGGAGATTTCCGTCTTAAAGGGTCAGCCAAACAAGACCCTATTATGTGGACACAAATCGATTTCGCTGAAATTACCTTTTTACCTGTAAGAATAACTTATGGATTGCCTTAGCTATCGACATGCATAGGCATTTTTAACAAAATTTGTTGAACTTTTTTAATGGATTCATAATAACCTATGTATTATAATCACGTGTTATGGCCAACGTAAAAATGTATAATCATAATACACTGTAATCTTTTGTTTAGGTCACATTGGTACCGCTACAACCATACTCTGGTGTAATTATTATACCTTCAACTGTATTGCTTTATAATATAATATTATATTATATCATATTTAGATTTTATTCACCCCATCGCCTCTAAACAATATTAAGCGTAGTCATCCTCCGTGCGATTTCACAGGGCTCTAGGCGCAACAATAATTACAAGTTCATAGGTAATTATCTGCTGATAATAAACTGCTTATATTTCATAATATTATTTTATAAATAATATAATATATTAATACGAAAGTTACCTACCTAATATACCCTTTACGCTTGCACGTGCAGTTTGATCGAAATGAAGCGTCATCACAATATAATATTAATAATATAACATAATTAGAAGGTTGCCTTATTTTTCATATATATATATATGTTTTACATGTCATAATATATATGAATAGATTTAACTTATTGTGCATTTTTGTTTTATTTTTGTACACACCAAATTATATATTTCATAATAAACATTTTTAAAAATCACGTGTTTAGACTGCAGCGTTATAAACAAACTTTTATGTTGAATATATTTTGTAGGGATTGTCTATAGGTATTTTAATTTATGAATATAGTTTGGGAACGTTTGATAAAGGAAAATAAATTAAAAACCAGTTATGGCCTTCAAGAACAAAGCGGGGGCAGCCGTATAATAACGAAATATTTTTTTAATTATTAACATTTCTTATTTATTCAAATTTAAGCATTTCATAAAATAGGTACATATTTAGCCTATAATAGTCATTAGATACCCTATGCACACTGCATGGTGGTACGTACCCTGTCAATTGTACAAAAAAAAAATAAATAAGCTTTCAAGTAGTATCGTATTTTTGGGTATTATTATTTTTTTTAATGATATTTTTCAATCTATATAATATAATAACTAATAAGTATTAACTATAAACACATTATTATGATATTGATGTATATAAATGTATAGTGTATTCTCGATAAATTTCGCTCAACGAATCCTTATAGTGTATTATATTTTTTGGTCAGTATCCATTCCATTACATTCCGTACCGTGGTTGTTATATTCGCATGCGGTTAAGTTTCGATTGGATGCTATTGAAAAACTGTGATATTTTCACTCGAGTAGTTTTGTTCGTCGCACTTTAATCATTTATTTACAATACGAAAATATGACGTTCTATATTTAATAATATATACATATATTGTACATTGGCCACCATATTTGAATTATATAATATTTATACGCTGTATGATATAGATACACTCGAACGGTGATTTACGTACTACCTTATGTCCTTTTACTTCTTACCTGTCCTACCTACAAGTCTCAACTCAATTAAAGATTTATTTGTTTAACAAAAACGTTCAATAAATTGTATATCAATAATAAATGTCTCTTTTATGATTGTATTGTAGGTACCAAACAACCAAGTCTAAAATCTAGACACTTGACAACAAATTAAAAACAGGCAATTATAGACTATATAGTCGTTGCAAAAATAGATCAACTATAAAATGGACGCGTTGTATTGTATACCTATCATACTACTTGTCAAATAACAATAATACATAAATATTAATCGATGTCAGCCCATTAAATTTAAGGTAATGTGATACCTATTCATAATTTTAAGTGTTGTAATTTTAAAAATATCTAAATGACAATGATACTAAATTAAAATCAAATACATTTTTATACGTTTTGAGATTTAATGATAGTAAGTATCTTATATATTATTTTAAAATAATAATTAACATGCGATTTTATTCTACAATTATTATTTATACATAAAAATATCTTTAACTATGAAATAACTTTGTACAAGTATGTCGCATAGTTTTGCATTCGTTTAATCGTAAATTAACAAATGTATAATCTTATTGTTTTAGAAAAAATATCTTATTGCTTTTAAACAATAAGCAGGTACACCTACTTATTGTATACTATTATTTATATATTATAAAAAAAATAAAAAGAAATAGTTTAACTGGCCGCCTGACCGAGATATTAAGAATATGTAAATAGATTAAAAAAAATAATTCTTGATTGTTTCATTGCCCATTAGCCGTATACTTACATATTTTATACATAGACTGAATCGTCGTGGATAATTCAAACGGCAGGTGCAAGTATAGATTTGCATATATGAGATAGAAAGGGGTTCCTGCATTGTGGGTATTCCTATTTGTTTTGTTCAAAAATATTCGGTATACCAAGTGATCCATCTAAGTGTCTACACTATTTTTTTTTTCGAAAAGTTAACTTTTTTGAAAATATTATTTTTATTTAATTTGATATCATTTCAAAATAACATTTCTAAAAAAAAAAAAAATGTTTTTTCTATTTCTTTTTGTTAATATATTTTTTAAGTATTTTACATTTTTGAATTGCACAATTATACCTACATTTGTTATTACATAGGTACTCCGAATCAAAATATTATTTGTAAATCTATAAAGATAAAATTTCAAACTAGTAATTTATTATAGTTATAAGTATTTAAAGTCATAACTAACGAACTACTTGGTCGAAATTTGATCTTTATAAATTGATATAATGATATACTGAGCAAAAAGTTGAAATTTTTCGAAAAAATGAGTGTAGACACTTCAATAGATCACTCTGTAGGTACAAAAAATATACTTTATAGTATATGAATAAGTTGTCAAATAGGAATTGGTTAAAATGATATACCTACTCATAAAAGTTAATTTTTTCATATAATAATAAAAAAACAAACGAACATTATTAGTTATAAAACATACACACATATATATATATATATATATACATGAATACGATTAGAAACTAGGAAGGGGAATATTGACTACAGTATATTATAGTAACTAATCGTTCATGTGTGATGTTAAAAAAAAAATAAATGCTGAAAAGGAAATAACGTATTTTGTCACGTAAATCAATAAATTTTTTTTTTTAATCAATTTTTTAATTCTTAGTTATTAAATGAAATATTAATTGTAGCCAATCAATATGATTGCGGTGTTGAGTTGAAAATTAATCGATCAAACGAACGCTTTCAACATTCTGTGCGTATTTGATGAACATAATTTTTGGTACAATTTATGAAGTACGAACTAATGTTATTAAACTAAAACCAGATTTTACCAAATCTCATGACTCAAATTAAACTTGTAGAATTCAAATTTTTATAAGCACCTACCTCCTAAGTTACAATGAGATATTTATATTTTATTATAACACAAGTCGCAACTGCGTAAATCTTTGCACATATAGTTTAAGACAAATGTCGACTAGTCGTAATTATAATATGCAGTAAAATACACGATAACAATTATTATGAACATTAAAATGTATATAAAACATGTAATAATGTACCTATTTAGCTATAATCATAAGCGTGCGCAGACCATGCTGGCAGGGGAGGCAGAATGTAATAAAAAATATATTTTATAGTATATAGTTAAATATTATTTTGGTTATTACTTTATTAGTTAGTTCAATTAATATTAGTCATGGAAGTATTTTATATAAAAATTATATTATTATAATATTATGTTTTTTAAAAACAATATTTGGAAGAAAA
>JACXSJ010002310.1:0-32249 GCA_014851325.1 Pentalonia nigronervosa | reverse complement strand
ATAATATGTAAGTACTAAGTAGGTACATACTAATGATGTTGCCTGTACGCGGGTTTTTATGAAAACTGGTGCAAATGAACAAAACAAAATTGTTTTGGTTTTATATTATTATATTGTACTATAAGTCTATGCTAAATACTAAAATAATTACACTACTTTAATATAGTTTCATATGCATAATATATGTGTGTGTGTGTGTGTGTGTGTGTGTGTGTGTGTGTGTGTGTGTGTGTACCAACAAAAGATAATTTATTAGATAAGCAACTGATTTGTGCTTATAAATTATCCATTAGTTGTCTACATACATATATATGATATACACGAGTACCTACTCTTTAAAATCAATATGTTAAAACGCCGATTGCAATAATATGTTTTATTATCGTAGTATTCTTGTCATAAACCAATTCAGTATGTTTGAACTTTGAAGGTCATTATATTTGCCCGTATATACTTGAATATTTCACCATTTCGTTATACCTGCCTATCGTTATATTTTTATTTGTTACTATTTTAAACGAAACCATTATTATACTAATTAGGAATATAATAGATCTGAATTCAACATGCATGTAGGTAAGATATAAATTTGTATTCATTTATTTTATCTCGTTTAAAATACACCGTCATTTATCACGTGCCAGTGTATATAATAATAATTAAAAATCTACAAAACGATTTATATAAACAATAACTATACAGTAGATATTATAGATGCTTCCAAGAAAATTAATAATGTAGACATGATTTAAAAATGTATACGTGAAAATAACTTTTTCTAAAACGAAAACAAATCACAAAATATACATTAATATCGTTTATAATATAATATAATATTAACATACCTATTATTATCAGCGTTAAAACACACATCTTAATATGCATTTTCTATTTGCACTTGGATATGTGGAATGTTTTCATTTTACTTACATTTTAAACGATATGTTAGCAGGTGCCCAACCTGTTTTTTGATCGGAGCTAAGGATTTGTTGTGGCATGTGTATCCTTTGCTTTCGGAAAACCATTTGTGTGGGGCTGTTATTTCATTGTTAATTGATAACTGTATATATAGATTATAGATAGGTGTACCCATCGTACACTGTCAAATAGAATACTGTAGATTATACTCGAGATATTTGTTTTTTATAACAATTATCCATCATGTGATATAGTCTTTATACAAGCTGGACTCCACTCAGAAACGTTTCACGAATGCGATGATTTATCACAATTTTTATGCAAATTCAAAATAATATGATATGAGTTGGCGGGTTGCACCAAGTCTCCGTGTCTTCCCCGCCGGTCCCCATTTTTGTTTAAATGAAGTATCAACTAACAACGTCGAAGAAAAATTATTTAAAAAATTTAAAACTATAATAACTAATAACATTTTAAAATTAAACGAACTTTTTATGAAAACATTTTATATTAATTAGTATTAGTCTATGAATGATTTTGGAATATGTTATGCGTATCTTAAACAGGTCAAGACTACAATATACTAAGTGTATTATTATAGTATATGAAATCTATATTTAATAATTGTATTCGTCTATGAAGCGCAAAAGTTAGAGTGTTATCATTAGATTGATAAATTCTTTACTTAACAAATGTTATAGCTATAAAAAATATTAATAATTATTTAATATTGATATATTGGTGCAACAGTTAACGGTGATAAAGTTAATTTTTGATTAAACATATGATGCGTGTATCTCGACGTCTGACTGTGAACTTACCACACTATGCCTTATAGGTATTTATTGAAATTATTTAAAATAAATACGCCCAGATTGTAAAATGTGTCGTACAATATAGGTACAAATCCTACCATGATAGGGTCATGTAGATTTTGCAAAGGAATTAGATATTTGGATACCTATATTATACTGACTGATTATTTTTTTTTCTTTCACTAAAGCGTGTCAAGTGGCGCGATTAGACTTCTGTAAACAAATATGAATTCTTCTCGGGGTTAAATCAATTATAATAGACTTGCGTTCAGACTATATATTGGTGCCCACTTATACAATTAAAGTTTTTAGTGTGGAATTATACAATATCGGAAAATATTGGAAAAATGTCTCGCGCAAACATAATAATACAATAAATAGAATTCAAATCGATGATCATTAGGTCGATCTATGTAATTTATAGTCAGGGCCGTTCTTAGGAGCGGGGCAGGGTCCAGTCCTCGAGCCTCGCAATTTTACCATAGATTATGGGCCACGCGTTTAAAATGAAAAAAATAGGAAAATTGATTTCAAAAATTATTTTTGCTCTGGCCCTCACAAATCCTGTGGACGGCTCTGTTTATGGTGTATATCAACACACACAATTTTGGCGATATAAATTATAACACCCACTCGTCTATGCGTATTATGTTTTGTACTCGTGCCAAGAGTGCAAGCATTGTCATTTAGTAATTGTCACACACGCTCTAAATAAATGATAATTGACTACACTCACATTCGCGCATCAAACATTTCGAATATTGACAATATCGAACCCCTAACTCTTAAGAACTGTCTGTATGTATCCAATTGATACGCGTTGTCGTGTATTATTTATAAGTATTAGGTTATAAAGGTTATTTTAGGTTATATTACGTTATTTTTTTTTCTGTATTTATTTGCATTTATTTTTTTTTTTTAATTTACCACCAGTTTTGCAGAAAACTGCGAAAATAATCAGAAAATTGTACAACATTTAATTTTTTTTTCTAACAAGAAGTATCTACTTTCGATAGACGATTTTCTAAAAGACTACGAAAATATTGTCGTTGTGCGTGTAGAGTATATTATATATAGTGTCTTTACAGCTATTATTAGTATTGTTGGTCAGCTAGTATTACGACTGTAAATATAATGTGTATCAAACCTCGCATGCAAATTCACCTAACTTCCGAGTCTAATTATTTTTGATAGATTTAAGAATACGTTGTTATTGCTAGACTCTTTTATAAGATACCGAATGTATTAATTTCACGAATAACTACATCATTAGATATAATAATCATTTTTAGATTCTGAGCGGAGCGACTGAGTTAATTGGTTCTACAATGATTTGGACTTTTTTTATGGGGTTTCTCGGAAGCATATTTTGTAGCAGTAATAAAGGCTCAACGTTTCATTATGCAGTGCCGCCTCTATATTGACTATTGTCTATTATATTGGAAATTGAATTGTACTTTAAAAAGGTAATTTTAAGAATTTTCCAGTAGCTTACTAGAAAATGGTAAATAATTTGCTACGTACTGTAAAATAAAAATAAAGGTAAATATGTTGAAGCGTACACTTATTATCAACAGAATCTTTCCCTTTTACTGAATTTTTTGGGTTAACTAAACTTTACCCTTTCAAATACAATTATCAACATTTTTTTATATAGCATGCTTCCACCAGTAGCCTATACAGTATCCACACAACTGCGTACTTTTCTCTTTTATTTTAATTTTGAAATTATTCCGCCTAAACATAATCGTATTGAATTATAATAATGTAATATAAAAAAAAGGGGTAATATATATTTTATAAATTTAATCTTTTTCCAGTAAACGAAACTATTTAAAAACTTTCTTACATTATTTTTTTGAATGTGCAGGAAAATGTTTATTTATTGTTCATCATTTTGTTTCAGCGGCTTTAAAATGTCAGTCAAAAAAGTGCTCAGAGTTTTTAATCCTCATGCAGTCCACATGGTCATTCTACTAACATTATGTTACTTCTTAGTGCAACTAGTTTTCAGTCATGTATCGCATTCACTCACCTTGCTCGTCGACTCATACCACGTGCTTTGCAAACTAATATACTTTTTTGGATCTGTACTGTGTATTAAGGTGACTATATAATATGTATCAACGGTTTTGCTATTCATGATTAATATTTAATATTATAAAATGAATATACATAATACATAGCAATTGACATGTGAAATTGTGTGTTGTATTGCAGCACAACGATTATGAAGAGGTGTGTTCAAACGAAGGTTGCGTGGAAAAAATCCTCAACGTGGAGAGTGATTCTCCTGAGTCCAAATTGACAATATCCAAGTCCGGTCAAATATCATCTTCCAGTGTGAATATTGCCCATTATTCGTCGGAGATTTGTTATATTTTTATCGCCATATTTTTTTCAAACTCTACAGTGCACACATCTCCATCCCGAGAAGAAGTTAAAGAACACATTCGGATGGGCAAGGATAGAAGTGGTCTTAATGCTCGGCGGTTGCGTGTTTTTGGCGTCCCTTAGTTTCTCCCTGGTGGTCGAAGCCCTTCAAACTCTCATACACATAGACCATCAAGATCCAATGCATCAACCGATATCAGTGTTCATTATCGGTCTTTTTGGTATACTCATCCACGGACTGTGTTGTTTATTGCTAGGAGGTGAATAATAACTATATTAGCTATTAGTTAAACCACATGTGCATAGTGTTATTGTCTATACCATTGACACAACTATGGGGGGCTCAGCCTCCCCAAAATGTATTTTAGTCCCCAAATATTTTTCATGTTTTCAAGTTGGATTTATTTATAGACTTGGCCCCTTCCCCCCGCACCAATATTTTATATCTATTTGTGGCAATAGCCTCTACTCAATACCTATACAATTTTTCTGTAAGGTAAAATTTAGTATCTAAATAAATATAAAGAATTTTTAATAACTTTTAAGAATATACCTTTTACATTTTGTCTATGGCATATAACTATTAGTTCTAAAAATGAAAAATATCTCATATTAATTGTTCAATAATGCATTGCCTGTCTAAATGATATAATAATCACCCTATATAATATTTATGTTGTACTAAATGGTTAACATTTTCAATGCAGGTCCGGTAGTTCAAAACATAAGAGTTTCTGACGAAGAAAGCGCTAATGCTCTTTTAAAATCTGGACAATTACTGAAAAAAAAGATACAAATGAAAAACTGCTGTACGAGAGAAATATATCGAGATTTAGTTGGTAGAATATTTTTTTAAAAAACGAAGGAAAACAGTAAATTTATAATAAAAAAATAAAATATTTATATAGGTTGTACAATGGTGATGATATGTTCGATCGTCGTAATATTCACTGACCCTAGTATAGCAAAGTATGTTGATCCTGGAATTTCAATCATATCGGCAGTAATATTGCTCTATCTCAAATATCCAAATAGTGAGTGATTTTTGTCAATTTAAAAAAGTGATTCTCTTTTAGTCTCAATTATTCAGTTGTTCTAAAATATAAAATAATGTAATGTTAAATTTTAATATTTTAGTGAAAGAATCATGTCTGATTCTTCTTCAGACCATGCCTGACCATATGAATATTGATGCCATTTGCAAAAACTTGATGAAAACATTTCCAGACATAGTAAACGTACATGAACTGCATATATGGCAACTGACTGAAGATAAAATAATATCCACTGCACATATTATGTTTCTTAACCCTCAAGTAAGATGAAAGTACAATGGTATTTTTGTTTAGTACCTATCCCTTTGTTTATGTAGATTATTTTTTCTGGATTGAATTAATTTTAATTGCAACTTTTTTTCGTTTAAAGGATTATTTGAGAATAAATAAAGCGGTTGTTAACTTTTTCCACGAAAATGGCATTTTAGAAGTCACTATTCAACCAGAGTTTTTCAAAGATGACCAGAATATACAAATGGTGCCAGAGTACGGTATGGGACAGTGTTTGGTTCAGTGTAATAATATCGAGTGCTTCGATAGAAATTGCTGTGAACCAGATGATATTGAATCAATTCAACATTGTTCAGCTTCAAAAACTATTTCATAGGTAAAACAAACTGTTTAAAATTCAGATACAATGATACATAATAATATTTATTCTGATTTTTAGAATTGAATCATTTTTCTTGCTCACCAACATTAATCATTATTCGATTAATTTTTACAAGTATTCAAAAAGTAAATATTTCAAATTTAATTACCTTATAGGTACCTATACCATGTGCAAATAGGTTACATTGACCTTATTATTATATATTTTTTTTCAAATGGAAAATGCGTTCCTATGTGTACTCATAATTATATGACTGTGAATGTATTTATACTGAATCGTTATTAATTATTGTTTAACAAGTACAAAAACGTATTTGTTTTTATTATAATTTTATTTTTGTAATATAAAATGTTATTGAAAATGACGATTAATACAAATTATATGTTTCACTGATTGTAACATAATATTATTATAATACATTACATATTTAAAGCTTTATTTAAGAATACATATACCACATTTTTCCCAAAAAAAAAAAAAAAACCTAGTCTTAATTTTGTGATTTTGATTTTGTATATGTGGTGTACATTATAAACAAAACAAAAAAAAAAAAAAAAATTAATAGGAAATACAGATTTATGGGGAAAGTCTACTAATCGAGATTGATTTCTCATATATTTTCATTTCTATTTTTTTAATAAAACTTATTCACGACGTGGTTGGATAAAATCAAAAAATTGAGGAAGTTTATTTCGCGTAGACTTAAAGACAAATTCAAATCTATATATATAATTATTATCGCTTCTCCTGATCAATCGGTGTGTTGTAAATAGAACACTAAACACATCTAAACCTCTATACAGCGCGTTTGTTGGACAAAGCAGAACATCGTTTTCAATCGCCTAGCGACCAAAATACGCCGTCTATTAAGCCACCAAGGTTATCACAGAATATTAAGTAGGTATCACAAATTAAGATAGTATAATATCGTAATATTCAATAATTTGTAATTTAATAATATGTATAAATAAGAAACGTCTTAAAACAAGCAATATTTTAATTTCTAAAAGTGTTAATTATTTTCGATGATAATGGCGGCCAGACAAACGTATTATTCTACAGATTAAAACTATTATAAAGTTTTAAGTTTTTGTAGAGTTGTAGACACCGTGGTTTTAAATGTACTTTAAAAATATTAAATAAATCGGATTAAACAATAAAAAGGTCGGCAAGTGGGTACCGCTCTGCTGTACAATAGGCGTCGAGTACTCGACATTCGCGGCTTGTACAATGATTGTGGCTTAATTAATAGAAAGACATTTTGTTTCACTATTGAGATCATTCGCTACATTTATTTACAAAACCACCATCAGGATCTCTGGTAGACCGCACGCAACACTTTAAGCATATTTTATGATATCATTGCTGTTAAAGTAGGTAGATAATTTATTTAACTATTAGACATTAGTAATACAGTAGGTCGAATTAACATTCGGTGTAAATTTCAAGTGTCTACAGTCATTCGATTTAACAAAATAAGAAAATCATTGCCCGAGAGCTCAGTAGTTCACGGATGAGAATATCTAATGCCTAATTTTAAAAGTTTGACTTTTCTGTAAATTTTTTTTTTTTGTGAAAGATAGAAAAACTCATGGAGAATCTTGTGTTAAAATTTCAAACTTTAGACTTTCACCGCGCCAACTGCCAATCCACGTGCGCTCTTCTGTAGGCGCTTTCTGCTTTCGAAAAAATCGAAAATGCATGGGAAACCGTGATCACCATCACTAGCCCGGCGCATTCGAATCGCGTCCCTAAATTATATTTTGTCCGAGTTGCGTCCGTGGTTTTGTCACGGCACATCTGAGTTGCGTCCGCGATATTTTGCGACAGGTACGAATTGCGTCCACGGGTTTTTCAACGACTAAGAATAATGTTTGATCATAAACTCGTAGATAATCTCGATTATGGATATCTTATCTATATATTAAATTTTGTTCGCGTTAGCATCAGTCGACAGTCACACTTCGACATTCCATGTTCGACAATTTTATTAATCATCGTATTTTTATTTATACTTATTTAACTTTGCAATGGAAAATGCTATTAAAATGTTCAGTGAAAAAAATAAACTATTATATTGTATTAATGGATATAAATTCTCTTTTCAAAAATATTTAAATGATAATATTCAGAGGTGGTCTTGTTCAAAACGCTTATGCAAGTGTTCATTTTAAAATGAACGAAAATGAAGAAATAATTTTCAGTGCTTTCAATCACGAACACGACAAAGACGACGAAAACGTTTTAAATCGTCAAAAAATTAATAACAAACTGAAACGTAAAGCTCTCGATGTCCCATGTGAAAAGCCATGCAAAATTCTACATCAGGAGTTGCGTGAAAGAGATGTAAGTACATTGACTACCATAGATGTAAACCGTATTAGGAAAAATATTCATTATGCTCAGTCGACCATAATTCCAAAATTGCCTAAACATTTGGAAGAGTTGCATTTGGCGCTAACCAATTTGGGTGAGATAAAAACTAACAAGGACGAAATTTTTTTATTAATAAATAACACCGAAAAAAAATTGTAACATTATCAACGACGACAAATTTAAAATTTTTAAGCGAGTGTAAAACTTTATATATCAATGGCACATTTAAAAATTGCCCTAAACTTTTCTATCAATTATTTATTATTCATGGTGCTAAAAATACTACCTATACTCCTTTAGTATTTTTTTTTTACTAACAGGCAAGACTATATCAATATATAAAGATGCGTTTTATAATTTATTAGAAAAAATTAACGATTTGAATTTAAAAAAAAAACTGATATTTATATTAAAATGTGAAGTTCAAATTTAGGAAACAAACGAAGAGAGGATGTAGAAAAAGAAGAATTTATTAAAAATACTATGACTAAATTTGAAAACAAAAATATAACACGTCTTGACTTCGTTCAAAAATTGGCAAACATAAATTTGCCAATACATAAATAATATATATATACATAAAACTAAGAAGAATTTATTGAAAATACTATGACTGAATTTAAAAACAAAAATATAACACGTTTTGACTTGGTTCAAAAATTTAATATAAAAAATATCGCGATTTATATTTTCGTATTCTGGGACGCAATTCGTATGCAGCCCACTCGCCAAGTCACGTCATAACACGTTTTCAAGGTCAATATTGTAATTTGTATTTCTCTTGTTTTCGCGGGCGAATTTAAGTAGGTACCTATGTGACAGCTAGTTATTTAAATGGTACATTAATAATACCCATCCAAGTTTTTACACTATTTTTGGTCACTTTAAACGGTGGTACATTCGGTGGCCGTGACTATGAAATTCATATTTTGTAAATATTATAGTAGGTGTTGGTACAACGTGTGAGGTGTCTAATATTTAAAAAATATGTACATACTAGTAAAACGTATATCCGGAGTCACTGACGGAGAAAACATTGAACTAGAGCAAAACTGTATTGATGAGATCAACACTTCGGCGGAAAAAAAGTGTTCATGTCTGGTATACAATTTTAAAAGATTTATCATGAAATTCAAACGTACATATAATGTGGTACAGGTCCCGTGATACCCCTACAGACGTGGGACATACGGACAAAGTGCGGCACGTTTTGGCAAATAATAATTGAATGCAGGAGTATCAAAGTATAACGATTCCATTTCTACGACGGTCATTCAGTGAAATCTTTTCTTATAGACTGGCACATCAACCTATGTTTGCCGTTTGGTTCGTGCAGCTTTCAACTATTTTTATAATCCTATCAAAACTACTAGATGTAATGATTTTGTCATTGAAGAAAATGTATAGAAACTATACGCTGGGAATTCAATTATATTAAGGTGTAAATTATAAAAAAAAAAAAATACAAATACAAAATCGCCAATAACGTATTGCCGAGAATATCAAAATTTTTAAAATATTAACGAGAATATCAACATTTTATGTGATTATTGATCGACTAGCAAATAGCAATAAAGTGAATTGTAAAAGAAACGACTCAGGCTTATGACTTCTACTTCTTTATTTATATGTTAACAGTTGTCGTACTCTACAAGCTAAAATGCTAAATATTTTTCGAGTATCTCAGAATCAGAAAATTGTTACCGCGGTAATATTGAAAAAGTATTTTCAACAGAATTTTAAAACTTTTAAATCTTCAAAGAAATCTAATGCATTTCTACTCTCTATAGACTATATTGTATGTGTACCTACATTAATAGATATTTTTCGGGAGGGGGGAAATGGTAAAAACGGCATACATCAATTCACGATTTAAATAATTGTGTTCGTATAACATAATACAGGACTGCAATTTATATACATTCATCGTCCTTCTAATAAATCCGGGCCACTAGTACGTGATTTAGGGATTGGACATTTGGGCCGTAATTCACTAACGCCACTAAAATATTAAATTTACATCAAACCATCATATTACTAAATTATTATTTTAGATTCTGAGTGAATCCATTGGTTTTACAATGATATTTATTTCTTCTTGTTTATTTCTCTGTATTTTTTGAGTAGATATGCCTATCCAAAAATTCATCTAATTGTATATTCTGTTTCTTTGTAATAAAAAATCGGTCCAATTTGGTATTTATAAATGAGGTAATTTTTTGAAATGTTGTATAAATTATTAAAAATCTGACTATTTTTTTCATACCTATACTTATGATTTACCATGGCTTGAGAGTATATTGTATATGTATCGAAAACTCAATTGCTTGGTAATATTGAATATTGGAGAGAATTTTTTGTCTACTTTAAACTTATACATATGATTTAGAAAAAAATTATAATTTAAGTACCTATAATTAATTTACGTATTACAAAAAAAGATATTAAGTATATTTTAATATTAATCAATTATATTTCTTTTAGATATTGACTGTAGGCAAGAATGTATTGATTTTACAATTATTTAGGTGTTTTTTTTTATTTATTTATTCTAGTATCTTTGGTCACCTTTTCTAGTAGAAAAAGCAGATTAGTTTTAAGGGAAGTTTCTAGTAGGAAATTAGATTTAGTTAGTACTTTTGGTTGTCAAATTGAAAATTCTGAGTACTCTTTAAAATTATTGGGATAACAAAATAAATACAAACATTTGTTAAAATTGTAATATTATTATTAAAATTGTTTTGTATCCTAGGACCAACATTTTTCAAATGTAGGCAAGTGTTTTACTTCAAGAAGGTCTAATTTTTTGTTTGATAATTAAACAAACGCGAGAGTAACTGAGATGCTGTATTTTGAAATGATCTAGCCATTGCTGACTGAATTGTTATTAATTATTGTTTAACAAGTACAAAAAAGTATCTGTTTTTACTACCTATAGTTTTATTTTTTAAATAAGTATAAAATGTTATTGAAAATGACAAATACAAATATTATTTTATACACTGATTCAGACACAGTATATTGCATTTGTAACATTTAAAACTTTATTTAAAAATACATAAGATAGATCTATAAAAATGGCCGATGGTAATAGTTTTATGATTTTGATTTTGTACACGTGATATACAATACGGACACTTTATTGTGTTCAAGATTTGCGATAGAATATGGAAATCTGTCAAACCCATGACAAGCAGCACCATAATGTCCATACTTATTAACAGCAATAACTGCTCCACTAAAGTCTGGATAATACATGACAATCATTTCTATGGCTAATTGAGCTGCTTTTACTGGAATATGGCCATGCTTCATAGCTTGAACTGCGTAGAAACTAGTAGTAAGAAGAGAGAAATGTATAAATTGATTTACTTAAAAAGATTTTAATAATTATTTAATAAGTGTTTTGGTTTATTTAAAAATATTAGTATTACCTTGGTAAAAATCGCATTAGTATGTCTCCATCACCTGTTGCTGCAGCAGCACCAATGGTATTCATAGCATAAGCACCAGATCCAGGAATGGGAGAGTCACCAATTCTTCTGTAATATTATAAATACAAATTATAATTATAGCTAACAATATTTTTAGTATTGTTTTAAAAAAGAAGACTTGGTACAAAAAATAATTAAAATCAAATTTCATTATAATATGAAACATATTACTCGAGACTCAAAAATCTTATGTAGATTTTATACTTAAGAAATTGCATTGAAAACAATTTTTGTACTAAATCAATTTTAAAAAGTTGATTTGTTATTATAAAATTGAAATTAAAATATTCTGTAACATATTATAAAATGTAACTGTAACTTTATTATAAATACCCATACTAAGACAATTTAAAAGAAGTATTGTTATTAAATATTTAAATACTAATTAAATAATAACCAATAGGTTACAGAGAAGATTTATTTCTTGAATCAAAGTTTAATATACAGTTTATAATTTCATTAATGAATGAAGTTTATAAAAAATGAAAAATTATTCTTAGAAATACAAAGTATTTATGATTATATAAGTTCACAGATAGCTTCAACAATAAAGAGTATTTTTTCAAATGTGAATTAGTTTATAACCAAATACTTTAACTATGTTTATGAACTAGTTCATTTTTTTCTGACTAAAACTTATTTTTTTCGTAAATGAATTTGTACATTTTTTTATAGTTCTCATCAATACTTTTTATCGACACTTCTGTTTTGACACTACAGTTGGTCAACCATTACTCCAAATTTCAACTATAATAATTAATAAATACATATCATGTTTATATGTTATTAATAATACACTAACTCAGAATACCCACAAGCTTATTTACAAGACTATGCTAATAGGAATTACTAATCATTTATAATACCACCGATTGTCCAAAACGATGATGCTTTGTATAGCTGGTCTCTTTGACATAAAAAAATAATAACAAGTAACAACAAATAAAAGTTTAGTATTCAAAATTAAGATGAATAAAAATATATAACTATAACTGATTCAAATTATTATTATTTAATAAAAATTTGTTTTTCTAATCTTATATTCAATATTCATATTGAATAAAAATATTTTTAAGTAAAATTAACTTTTAGAATAAAATTCAACCTCATAAAAAAATATGAATTTAATTTAAAATAAATTCAATTCAAATTAATATGAACTTTAGTAAACAAGGTGAATTTATAAGCATGCACCCTATTTTTATACAGAAATTATGCATAAATTTAAATTGTGATTTTTGCAATTTTGAAATACACTTTAAGATCATATTTTCGAAATCTTGACATTTTATGTACCATTGAAGGATGATATTGTGACAATACAAATTCTGTTTTTCAAATAGGAACTCCTCTTTTTCACTTTTAATTATTTGGCAGATATTTTTTTTTGAGAATTTTGATGTATCTAAATCAAAATTTGAGTAAGTGGTTTTTAAGTTATTTAACTTTGTCTACTAAGGATGATATATGTCTATGGTAATGGCCAATGGGTGGATATACGGGGGGGGGGGCTTAAATGATTTGAAAATGTTAGTGATTACACAGGACACTGTGTAATACTTAAGTAGTATAAAAATATTAAGAATTTTAAAATATGATCTCTAGGCATTCTTCAAAATTCTAAAAATCAGAATTTGAATAAATGTAGATACCACTTAAAAGAAAAAATGGGAGTGATCATACTTAAAAAATCACTGTGTATATTCTCAATAATCATTTTTGTTCACAAGTTTTTCTCTGAATAACAATAATAACTTATATTATATAATTCATGTTTAAACAAGATCTTGGAAATATTAAACTTCAAAGTAGTTATTTTAATAATACAAATATCTGTTTATATAATATAATTATGTTTTGTTTATTATTTACCCGGGTATTTTGAATTTTGCACCATTTGTAGATGTACCAGCAGCAATATTACTGTTATGATCAATTGCAATAATCCCAATAGTATCATGATTTTTTGTATCTACAAGATTTGACTCAGGTTTTGAAGATTTGAGCAAATTTGGTTTGTAAGGCCCACAATACTTTTTTGGATCTGGGTTGACATTCTATATTTAACAAATAGTTTTTAGCTTATTTAATAAGTCAATATTTTAATTGAATGACTCTTATAACAATAAACAACATACAGTCCAAAAGTTTGGCTGACAATTATTAGATTTCCATTGTTTCCATAAGTTCAATGAATCAATTGTACTGAGATTAGTTTCTTGAAAGCCCATTTGTGTAGCGAATTGAGTTGCTTCATTACCTACAAGAAGAGTATGTTTTGTGTTTTCCATTACAAGTCGTGCTACTTTAGAAGCTGACTTGATACGTTTCATATGTCCTACAGCTCCCATATTCATTGTAGCTCTATGAATTCATTGTTTCAATTAAATTATTTAAATTTTAAGTAAATAGTAATAAATAATTAACAAACCCATCAATGATGAGAGCGTCTAAAGAAGTTTCTCCATTTTCATCAGGACTTCCACCATAACCAACAGTACCATCACATTGCTCTTGTTCACAAACTGTACATCCAGCTACAACTGCATCGATTGCAGTGCCTGTCGTGTTTAACACTAACCAACCTAAATTTATTTTTAAATAGAAACAGTTGCACTAAATTAATTTTAATAGATTAAAGAATGTTAGCCAAATATCCAACATTTTTTAAACAAGTATAAAAGTTAATTAAAATGGTAAAATTTGTAAGAATCAATGATATATTTTATTTCTTTAACTAAGTGGTTGGAAACTTTGAAAATATGAATTTTAATATCACAAATAAACAAATCTAAATTACTGGTATTAAAAAATATTCAATATAAATTTTAAAACAAATTTTAAATTGAAATAAATTAAATGTTGTTATACTTACATTAAAAAAAAATAAGTTAAATCAAGAAGTTTTTAGTAAAAATAGAATGGACTTCATTTTAAAAACAAATTTAATTGAAATATAATTATTTAAAACTTGTAAAAAAATTAAAATAGTTATAAAAAAAGAAGTTGAATATGCTTAAAATGTTTAATGTCAGGACATATGATTTAATATTATTTTAACATGTATATATATAATTGTATTATAGTATGTATATAATTATAAACCTAAAAAAAATACACAATGCTTAGTTCTAGTCTTTATTTTACAATATATGCACAAACTGTTTATAAGGATAAAGTAATATTAATTTACAGTTTTGTTAAGAAATAAAAGGATAATATTATGTAAATAAAAAAATTATTATACTCCAAAACTAACCAATATTCAGTAAAATTAATACTTAATAGATAATATATTTTATTCAATTCTCTAATATATTGCTTGCTATTTGACCCCAGCATAATATCAGAATAAAATAGTATTTTTATGGATGGCAGCAGTTGCACCATGTTATTATCTACATGACAGCAGGCTATCACATTTATTTGTAAATGTTGTGTTAGGCTTTTAATGAATATTTTTTTTTATGATGATATAGAGGAGAAAATTTTGAATCAAATGATTTATTAGTTGCCTTAAACAAATTTTTTTATATACACTTAAAAACGTCAAATATTACTATATGGGGTAACTCACCAAACATACTCTCCCCTTTTTTCTTCAATAATACAGTAATTATTTAAAATCTTGGAATTTTAACTATACTTAAAGACTTAAATTTTGTGCTATTTAAGGAGTATCCTGTTGAGATACAAACTTGTTTTTCAAACCTCCATTTTTTACTGTATCTATATTATTAGAGTAGATTTTGAGTTATTTAACTATATGGACTAAGAACAATAGATTTGGAATATATGAGGGTTATAGTGATTTGATAATGTTAGTAATTAATATTAATCCATCAACATTAATAATTTTTAAAAATTTTCAAAGTATAATAAATACTAAAATCAATACAACATATATTTAAATTTCAGTAAAATCATTTTTAAGGACTATTATTCTTGGCATAAATATTTTAATAACTGATAAACTACATGTTCAAATTTTGAATTATGTACATCAACATTTTCAAAAAAATTATCCAATAAATAATATACAGTAAAAAAGGAGGGGTTTCTCATTTTAAAAATAGTAGTTTGTATTGTCATAGGGCATTCTTTAAGTATTACAAAAAAATAGTCTTAAAGTATATTCAAAAATTCCAAAAATCAGAATTTGAATAAATTAAAGGAATACATAAGGGTGACTGCAGTGGCGGCTTAAACATTTTTTTGTTGACTCACATTTAATATTTTTATACTACTCATCCTTAACATTTTTCTCACTGCTGCATTCCAAATAGTAAATTCATAAGTTGTTACTTTAATGGTTAAATAATGGGTATTTCATTGGTAGGCCAATATACAATTAATTATTGAAGCTCTGTATTAACCCTATACTTATACTCATGGCAAATTAGCCACCCATTAATATTTTGTAAATCTCGCGATTCAAATATACCTCCTTTGAGCAGCTGAGGATGAGCATGTTTTGTGAATCACTTTATAAAAAATAAATACATTTATATCACAATGAATGATATAAAAGTAGAATGTGACTCTGTAGGAAGACAGTCATGTGACTGTCGGCAATCAACTTGTTGAATAAATATAGGTACAACCAGGTCATTGAATTCTAATAAAAATTCAAATTTTTAGAAAATACAAAATAAATAATTCTAAGGTTGTATTAAACTGTAAACAACAAGTATTTTATCTTTATAAAGTATTTAAAAATTATTACTTTTTTCTGTGGCATTAGTAAACGCCCACGTACTGATAACCATCGGAGTATTATAAGTGAAACAATTATCTTTTATAATATAACAATAAAAGTTACGTAAAACTACGGTCAATGCCACTAAAACACTTGAGACAATTAATATTTTTTTTAAACGAGAAAAACAGTTTGCAATTGACATTTTGATATTGACCAATATTAGCAACTTGTAAAAAAAATGTTACTGAAAACTGAAAAATTTGATGAGACTTGATGTTTGACAATAGCATTTATCAAAACAAACCCAAACACGTGTTCTGTTTTCCTTATTGTTTTTATGAGTTTTAAAAACAAAATTAAATACTAAATGTGGTTGTTGTCCACAAAAATACAAAATCAAAAATCAACTGATAAGTGAGTACCGGCAGAGCGATAGAAACTAATAAGTAATAATTATATAAAGTAACCAATGCTGTGAATAAAGATAAAGTATAATGTATGAACGCGGTTTGGTCTTCAGAAAATATTTAATATTTAAATCACTGTGAACTGTATAGTGTATAGACAAAAATACTAAATTAGAACAAAGACTCCTTACTATATAGTAAACAATAAATTTAGTCACAACTATAATCCCATAACGAATGATACAACTGAGATACTTGTAAATAATATTTATTATTTATCGGAATTCGTGATAGACTGTGTAGAAACTAAAAATATTAGAAACATAATATTCATTATTAGCTACAGAAATTTTATTTATATTTTGTATGTAACACTGGTCGACGGTTGGTCTGGTTTATACTTTATCAGTGGTCAGTGTTTGAAAAACCAAAACGGTCGCCACCAGTGTTGCCAGATTTCAGAATTGTAATGACCGTGCAATCAAAAGTCCATATTTTTCGTTTGAAATTTCAAATGTATTATAACAGTGCAAGACATTTTTATTGCGTCTATATAGTTCATCTGGAAGTCGCAACTCGTGTTTCATTTTTATATAGGAATGTAGCTATAACTATAGTATATTAGGATACATAAGCATCAATAAAAGTACATGCCACTTGGTAAAAAAAAAACACAATTAATCTATTAATAACAATAAAAAATGTATATTAAAACATTGTTTTGTTATATACAAATTAATTAAATATTTAAAAAAAAACCTTTATCATGACGTAGACGGAACCAAAATTCAGGTGTACCGAAAATTCTGAATTTCTGAACACTTGAGTGCGTTTATCAGCTGCTATTTATAATAATTCTCATCAAACATAGAACAAAAACACAAAAAAAAAAAAATGTTAGATTAAATTAAACATTTTGTACGTATTTTAAATCTTGCCATCTTGGTATAATCAGTATATTTATTATTTATGCACGGGTCCTCGGATAACATTGTACACATTTACTCGTTAAACATAACCTTTAATCGTGAATAATACTAATAATAGATATATAGATCACTCTCGTATAAGCTGTTCATTGCGACAGAAGCACTGATTATTCAATATAGTTATTGATTAACTTATAGTTATTCTGTGGTAGAACTGTAGAAGTACGATCCAAAAATCAAAGTGAAATCTTATCATGTGCTTAAGGCGGCAGACAGAAGTAAAGCAGATTCATACTCCACAGCACGATTTATTCCTATTGTATATTAGTTCACCATACGGTTTATATTTTAAACTATGGTAAGAACACATAATATACATCTATATCTGTTGTTTAATTGCTTTGATTTTAAATTTTAATATATTAATGTATAATAATATGACGATCATATATTTGATTTATGATCTAAGGTTTATAAACAACTATACTAACGCTGGACGTACTATACTTATCATTAGTGTTTTCATCAAAAGTATCAAATACTATGTAATGTACATACTATAACATAGTCATTTATTTATTTTAAAGTATTTTTTACGTGATTCGTGGTTGAGAAATTTCACGGTTTTACGCGATTTAACTATTTAAGTCATAATATTTATAACTTAAATAAATGTCAATCATCAACCTTAATTTGCCGCCACGGCTGTTGATATTACCTTTACATAACTATCCTTAACCATGCTTCCCGCCACCCGGCCGAACCAATGAAATTTTGGAATTAAACTGTTATCACCTCCGCGTGCACTTGGAAATACTTATTTTTGTGTATATCAATCCATCTTGATTGTACAATTTATAGGTAAAATAACCATTTACCATGGATACAAGAATGATAATAACAAAATTATTTATATAAGTACTCCTTGACAATGTATTATACTACAATTATTCAATTATTTCTTTGAAATGTTACTTTGATTACAAAACATGTTTTCTCATAATGTCCCATGATATGAATTATGATTACAAGTTATTAATTAAATATTAATGTTATTAAGTTGGTGAATAATTCAATTGACATTTCTAGAAAAATAGGAAGGACGTCATAGTGTTTTCAGTTGTACGTTATTGGAAAAAATATTTTTCCTGCTACAAGTCTTGACTTTTGTAGGACGTGTGACGTCCATCTTACGGTTTTTGTAACTTTTTAGTGGTCTGCATTTGTGTTGTATATGCAAATCAATTATGTCCACTACTACTAGGAACATCCGTCACCAAACACTGGAACAACAAGTACCTACTTACCTAATGATTTATTTTCAAAACAAATTTTCATTTCTTTATTTGTCTTGTCATTAATTATTTGTACTCTTTCAGAAACAACTGTTGGAAATGAAAATGAGACAGGTCAGGCAAACTCCGCAGATACTAAAAGCATCAGACAATGTCATGCCGAATGCAAGAATACGGCCAAAATCTGCTAGGCCACTGGAGATGAATTGTAAGTAATATTAATTGTGTAACAAAATGTACCAAACTATCTATTTTTATTTTTAATTTCTACTTGCAAATTATATTAATAGACTCAAATAAATGTAAACACCTAAACAATTTATATTAGTATTGAGATCTAAATAGTTTTAATGTCTGTTAAAATTTTTATTTGGTTACATTTTGATATTTTCTTTTGGAGTTAATTCATTACATAATTACAAAATAATGGCTAGTTGAGCAATTAAAGTAGGTAAATGGATATTTTTATTTAATTTAAAACTTTTCAAAAGATCAATAAATAAGATTCTAGTATTGTAAACCACTAGGTTGTGACTAAGTTTTTGTTTCCATAATTAGTTATATATATATATATATGATAGACTAAACTTCAATACTACTGTCTTCTAAACAGATAACAATAATTACAAGTTAATCTTATACATAGTCACTAGTATAATAAGCTTGTTTTAATTTCAGAAGAATTGTATTGGTAAGACTAACAAAATTGCATTACTCAAGTTTGGATGTACCTTTAATATACCTAGTTCTAATTTTAATTTTTTGTTTATCAGAATAATATTCAATGCTCACAAAATGTTAATTAATAATTATTGATTTATTTAATTTATTTTACATTATTAATTATTAGGTTATGATGGTCCATTAACATACGCAATGATGAATTGTAGTCCAGATTCCAGCGATATATTAGGTGTATCGAGGCATTCTATTAATCATGATGTAATTGAAGGTTTGTTAAGTTATATTTTTAATTAAAATGTATTCTACTTAAAAGTAATTATTGAGGGAATCTTGAATCTAGACGAAAGTTAGATTTATGGTATTCTGTTATGGGTTAACTATCTAACCACCTTAATGCATTCATCACTGAATTGTAAATAACAATCACTGTATTTTGTGTTCTTTAAAGATATGTACAATATAATAAGTTAATTAATAATGTATTTATGTATACATTCCCAGGGTTTTGTCTTGTATGTTGATAACACTGATGGTGCAAAATCTACAATAAATTGCAAACATGTAGACTTCAATCTGCATAGTTGAACACATCAAATAAATAACTATTGTTATTTGTATTTATGTTTGTTATTTTTAGATATGAGAAAAGAAGTAGCTGAAATGACTGTTGATGAGCATAGGGTATCTATAGATACTGAAGATGAAGAATCTTGTTCCATTTCTCCAGTTAAAAATTTAAGTTCAATACATATAAAAGAAAACAGCCCATTTATTTATCCTTCTTCAACAATTACTGATGTAAGTTACCTAAATATGTAAATATGATGATATTATTTTATCTTTTTGCTTTATAGACTAATGAATTGGAAGGAGATGTATATGGAAATTTAGAAACATTTGTCTTGGAACCGGCTGCCCAAGGTGTTCATTTCAAATGTCGTATAACTAGAGATAAAAAAGGCATGGATCGTGGGTTATATCCTACATATTATTTACATTTAGACAAAGGAAATGGATCAAAAGTAAACTAATAATAAAAACATTAAATATTAAATTATCAACACTTTTGTTATTGTATCGTTTTGACATTATAGATTTTTTTATTGGCTGCTCGCAAACGTAAAAAAAGTAGAACATCAAATTACCTAATATCAACAGATCCAACTGATTTGTCAAGAGGAGGTGATTCATATGTCGGAAAGCTTAGATCAAATTTAATTGGTACTCAATTCACCGTTTATGATAATGGTACATCACCATATAAGTCATCTATAGATGGAGTACAGGAAAGACAAGAATTAGCAGCTGTAGTATATGTAAGTCAACAAATAATTTACAATATGCTGCTTACTAAAAATCAATTTTAAAAATGTATACATTTTTTTAAATTTTATATTTCATAAATACATTGTTTTATAGGAAACAAATGTGCTAGGATTTAAGGGACCACGTAAAATGACTGTCATAATACCAGGCATGAATAAAAACCACCAACGAGTTAAAATAGCCACAACTGATAACTATAGTTCACTATTAGGTAATAATTTAATTATGACATATATTTAAGTTAAATAAAGTATGATAAAATTTAACAATAAATATGTTTAGAATGTTATCGAACAAAAACTATGGACGACCTGATTGAATTGCATAACAAAACACCACAGTGGAATGAAGAAACTCAATCATATGTTCTTAATTTTCATGGACGAGTCACACAAGCTTCAGTTAAAAACTTTCAAATTGTTCATGATAATGATGGTGAGTTTATTACTATTAAATAATTGTAGTTTTTGGTATACCTACTTAGAATATTATCATTTAATTTCTTGAAAAAAATAGGTATCGATTTAATATACAACCTGTATATTCCTTATATCTACTAGAAATATGTTAAAAAAGTATTTAGAATTGAGATGCACTTGATAAGATGTTATACTAAATATTACAAACACATTACACATGATAAATACAAAAGTTATAACTAAATCAATATTTATTTGCAATCCTTAAATATGTAGACTTTGGAATTGCATCAACATTGTATGTTATTATCTTTTATTTCAAAAAATCTTAATAAATTGTAGGTTACGTGTTATTTTTCTTTATTAATAAGACTGGGTAATAAGATAGTAAGTAGCTTTAGTATCAAAAATTACATTTCATTTTTTGACAAAGTTTATTTTTAAAAGTAAATGTGTAATACAAGTGTACTATAATTGACACTATATTTATTAATTACAATATATAATTTGAAACATCAGAATACATTTTTGATATTTTACTCTGTATCTTATAAGAATAACCCCAGGCGGCTTATTTCTGTAAACGACATAGGAATTGAGTGTGATTAACGTGCACACTAAATTGTCACATTCTTGGGAGCATTACTTAATTATTACAACTACCTAGCTTAAATTTTGCTAAGATTAACACAATAAAGCAATTTTTCGGCTGTGGCCGATCATTGAAACAAGTTTATTACAAAACTAATTTAATCAAGGGCTGTGATTTTTACCAAACTGGACAAAAATCGGTCACTGCCTGAGGTTACTCCTATAAGAGTGAGAGGCAGCAGAATATAATTTATATCTTTTAAACCATTACAAAAGTTTTATTAGGATTTTTGTGTGAGAATTATATCATACAAAAAATAATAAATTTATTGTATAAAAAAAACTGTTGTTGTCTTTACTGTATATTTTACTTTGTTGTATTTGATTGTTTTTTTCAGTTGATTACATTGTTCTGCAATTTGGTCGAATTTCAGATGATCTCTTTACAATGGATTACAGATATCCATTATGTGCAATGCAAGCATTTGCTATCACTCTTAGTAGTTTTGATAGCAAATTAGCTTGTGAATAGTTAAAATACATTTTTAACTTAAATTGGAAAGTCCTTACAAATTTTTTAAGTTTTGACTTTAAATCTCATACTTCATGATATTTGAGTTAACTATATATATATTTTTTATCTTCTTTCACCTATTTATTTATATTTTTGCACCAAAAATTTCAATTTATTCTAGTCTTTATTTATTACATATTAAAATTTAGTATTTTTTATATGTTAAAATTAATTTTTAAATTTTGAATGAATGCCATGAAGTAATTATATTATTTAAAAATTGAATCCTATTTTTTAATGGAATATTATGATGTTTATTTACATTTATTGTTAGAACACTGCCATTAATAATGTTAACATTATGAGCTGAAAAGTTTTGAATAAAAGTTGTTTTATTTTAATATTAACTACTTAGAATTATAACATGCGTTGGATAAAGAAATCAACATGAACAATAAGATTTTATTTTATGTTAATATTATTCATTTCATCTTTTAATAATTTAAAATCTTTTATATTATAAATTAATAAACACCTCTTTATATTATTTTTACAGTAAATCTGTTAATTACAGAAACTGATATTTTATTTTGTTGTTAATTGATTCAAGTTAACTTACTAATTAATTATAAAATTTATTTTCAAGATATTTTTCAATTTATTTGTGGCTGGTTTAAATATAAAAACAATGGGGGCCAAATAATCTGGTTCATACAAAATAATAAGAAATATTTTCCTCTTATAAATGTGCAAGTGCACCAATTTCTGTTAGGTTATAACACCCAAGATGTTTCTATGTCAATTCAAAAATTAACTATAATTTGGTGTTCCTAAAAATATTTTTTTCATTAGTTTATTTGCCTTTTACTAGTCTATGTATACCCATATATTCTATTATTTTTATATTAAATAAAATATTGACATTAACTTAGGTATACTAGTTTTCTCAAGTCAAATTTCAAATTATACTACATAGAATGTGCTTTTGTATTTCTGAATATTTGTTTTTACTTTTATAAAACATTGTGTAAGTTATATTTTAAAATTGAATATATGTAAATTGTGGCAGTTTTATTATTTTATTAATAATTTTGTTATGTTTAAGTTTTGTAATTGTTCTCATATCACCAATATCACATATCTACTGTGCACTAATTTACAAATTATAGCTTATATCAGGTTATATATTGTGTTTACAAAAAAAAGTGCCTTACACTTGTGCCTTACATTACTTAATAACTGTACCATTTTTTTTTTTTTAATTATATATCATTATGTCTATGTAAATGTTAAATTGTAAAATAAATAAAAATATTCAAGTAAAACTAGTTTAATTAATTTATTATTTTTTATGATATATTAATTTCTGGTGAATATCCATAGAGTATGTTATCAATCTGGAATTAAAAAAAAAACATATATAAATATATTATATCTTAATAAAATGATTTTGATTAGGAGCACTTCATTGATTTAAGACATTAAAATACTAAACATAGGAAGAATAGTTTTTAGACAAAAAATTAGCTAAAGGTGGAAATTTTTAAGCAAAATCAGTTTTTGATAAATCAATTTTTTTTATTTGTCAAATTTTATATTTAAATGCACATAAAAAAAACATTGTTTTACAGTTCAGAGTTTTTTTAATTCTGATATTAACAGCATAAAAATAAAAATGTTATCGATGTTTATAGAACAAAAATTGAAGACTGTTTAACTTTTGTGTGGATAACCAAAGTTCTAAACAATTATTTTAAAAATTGTTCATTTTTTTCTTGATTATTTCATAATGTAGATGCATTTCAATTTTTATCTCCTAAAAGTACCAACTAGATAGAATTTCCTACCAGAAACCTTCATATCAGAAACACAGAATCTAAAAATGACTAGATACATATATATGAGTAGCAAACATAACAAATTTGTGGGAAATTATTATTTAAATTTTTTTTTAGAGTGGTTCTTTTTGTAAAATGTATCAAAATTAGACTTTGTAGAACATTAACTGAAAGTAAACTAGAAGCTTTTATGCTAATGGCAATAGAAAATGATGTTCTAAACAAAGTAAACAATGATGAAATTATCAAAATACTCAAGTCTAAAAGCACATTGTTATTAAATAACCTTTCTCATTAAAGACACACACACACACACAAAAATATAATATAAACAATTTATTAAATAATTCACTTTCATTTTGTTGTAGATAGGCACTTATGTAAATATTTTGTCACGAGCTGCTAAAATAAATAATTTTTTTTTTTGATGTATATGTAGGTTCTAATAATGTTTATGAAATGCGTATCTTACCAAAATGTGAAAAAATATTGGCAATTATGTCAAAATAATAATAATAAAAGTTGGCCAAAATTCGACATTTGGTAAATCAGCACGCGGGCAGGTAATTATTTTATTCAATATACAATTTAATTATGAGGTATTACGAGGTATTTTAATAATATTAATATTAATAGTACGAGTAATATAATTCGACTTTCTGTCTGTACGAAAGTAAAACAAAAAATGTGTTTTAAAAATATGATGATAACTATGCAGCTATTCCATATTGTATTATACAGAAATTGACGTTTGTCCGTTTGACATGGCCAAAGACTCAAAAAATTGCCGGGCCGTTCGCAACAAATGTCATATCAATAGCCATTGATCGGTAATCAAAGATCCCTCCTGAATAATTGGCGGATGTTTATAGGGTGTATGGGATAACGCCGAATGGCGGTTCACGCGCGAATTTAGTTTTCGGCTGGCGAAAATATCTTTAGCGGATTGCCGTTGCTTACATATTATTATTATTATTATATCACTATTGCGATCATAGTAGAAATGTCGCGTAACGTACGTTTTTTTCAGAAATATATTTATGAAATAAGCAAATATTTGGCGCGGGCGGTACAGCGGCTGTAGTAACGTTATTATTTGTCGAAATATAGGATTTTTTTGGAGGTAGGCAACGCATTGCGGGCGATTGATAAAACGCAATCAAATTCGTGAAATCTGTTAACACGATTTAACATTGTGTCAAAAATACATTTTTGTTTACTGAACACGGTTTAACATTGTGTCAAAAATACATTTTTGTTTACTGAACACGGTTTAACATTGTGTCAAAAATACATTTTTGTTTACTGACTATTCGCTTGTTCGCGTCGCATAATTTGTCCGACGCGTTTTTTACACTTGTTTGGAGCGATCTGAGCTGTCGGCTGTCGGCCGAGTGTTTGTACGTCAACAATACGGTTGTCAACGCAAAACGAAAACAAATAAAAAAGAAAAAATAAATAAATAAAGTTAAACCAGACACGCACGTCGACCTACTTTTTAAATATCAAACGCGTGAAACAAATTAAAAATTTATCTACGACCAACGTGTAGGCATATGCTGTTAAACGCCTGAATATGCTACAATATGGAAACATTTTCCATCCCGGCATTCGCTGGATAGCTAATCGTTTGGGGCCACAATCATTAATAAAAACTAGGAAAATAATTTCAGGGCTCTCTATTTTTTTTTTTTTTTTTTGGAATCATTGCTCGAGGACAAACAATATGTCTCTAAATGATGTTTTAATTTAGGAAGGATACTCGGGGCCGTCCTTAGGATTTGCGAGACCCGGGGCAAAAATAATTTTTGAAAAATCTTATTTTACAGGATTGATGACGATCGGCATTCGGCACAATATTACACATGGCATTTTTTTTTTTGTCGAGATAAGATTTCTATTTGTTATCAGTCCCGAAAAATAAGGTTTTATACTCGTGTATAATATATTGTCCCGATCAATGCCGATACCGTCATCCGTTAATTAATATTCCTACTTGATATCGATCTGGATTTTTTCGATATCTGAGTAACAATGTCCTGATTAATACTTATTTTCAAGCAGATATATAATTCCTGAAGTATATTTTAACCTTTTAAATCACCCTATTTTGTACGATTCCAGTAAATATCAGTTCAAGATAATACTATTCCTGTATTATAATACCATTGTCCATTCCTGGATTATATAATTCTATAGAAATAACACTCCGTAGAAAAAAACAAACCCAAATATTTTATTCCTGTTAAATAAATTCCTGATTTATATAGCCATCCAATAATTTATTCATAACCTGTCTCATCATCTTAACTCGTCCCGAAAATAAAAAAAAAATTATTTTCGATAAAAATTAAAAAGTTCAATATATTTTTTGATTTATTGCCGTTTTCTTTTATGCATAGGCGGACATCGAAGGGGTTTAGCCCCACCCCCACCCATAATATCCTAAAAGCCCCCTAAAATAGACAGATTTTTAATTGTATGGGATCTCCCATTCACATTGATTTTAAAAATGTTAATCTCCTCCCCGAAATTGTAATGGCGTTCAACCTATGCTTTTATGCTAATTGCAGTTCAGCCGAGCGATTGTGAATTCGGTCCGAGAAAAAATAAAATAAAAATTAAATATGTTTATAGTAAACTCGGCTTTGTTTTTTTTCAGGTAAAAATGATTGACATGTAAACTCGGCCCGCGCGATTAAAAATAATAATGTGCCCAAATCTTCTAATATCTAATAACTAATTTTTAATTAATATTAATTATCTTATAACATTTTAGAGAAGCATTTAGCATTACCCAGAGGACACCACGAGGAGGCAATTATCATTATCCTTCAAATTATTTTGTTTTATTTTCAGTTTCATATTATTAAAAGGTATGAAAATTCGGTATAAGAGAATTAAATTGTAAAATTGTAAGTGTAAAAATATAGGTCAAATTTTTTTTTAAAGTAAAAATCCATGTATTTTATGTATTTATTTACTGAAATGTCTTTATTTTTATACTTTTCAAGTATGATTTCCAACTGTTAACAACAGTTTTGCATACAGCACTCTTGACTAGGATGTATGGAACACGGAATACGGATTGGGCCAGGTAGAATAACCGTAAATAAGTTTGGATAATATGTAAAAGGTAGTTTGTTATAAGAACCGATCACAAGTGTACTACAACTGAACGAATGAATAAATCTATAACTGAGTAAAACGAAAGACCATGCAGACTGCGTCGGTCCCGATGTCGCCAAGACGGATAGAGCATCTCGACAGCTGGCGGCGGGTGAAACGGTACTGACTACCACGATATAACAACAAGGTATGATCGGAACTTTTTGACGGTCAGATCTTCAGTAGGCACGTGACGTAGTGTAGTGTATGGTAATAATAATTTAATGGCAATATGATAATATGGGTAAGCAAGTGACGTGTTGCGCAAACTTGAACCAAATCTGAACTTTTACGACCATGTTGTTATATCGTAAGTGACTATTATATAACTAATGTTCAGTAGCCCAAATGTCTGAAGCCCATAGTGTGACCAGCGAACTAGGACAGGGCGCCCACGCTTCTAAGAGTAATTATGTGGTCGCTAACACAACAATTATTTTTTATTAGTTTTGGAATTTTGAAATTGAAATGGTTCATGATAGAGCGTTGATTTAATATAGGTTTTGGTTTTTATATTTTTTTAATTTGGTTGTGACAGAATAATAAAAGATATATTTGCCAGTAAATGATTATCGGGCCGAGTTTACAACAAAAAGGGCAATCGTGGGCCCAGTTTACATTTATTCGTTCAGTGTATACTTTCCAATGAGGACTGCATGTACACCACTCTTCAGATTTCACGAAATATTGTTTCGGGTATACCATTAATAAAAAAAAAAAAGTTCAAAAATTAAACGTGGAACAGTTTCTTTTTCTCTTACCTGAGGCTTGAATACCGTTTTAACGGTCAAGATCACTTGCTGGGTATATTCGTTTACCTCCGGGTTGTCGATTGAGTACGGATCAGGCACGTTTGAACGTATCGCAGTGGTGATCGTATCGACCAAAGAATTTAAAACATAATTTTGAATGTTCGCTACAGGTTGCGGCACAACTCCAATGTTATTATTGTCTTGTGGTCCAAAGTAATTATTCATGTTGGTTCCGCTACCATCGTAGTTGATCAGCTGCTGCTGAAGCATATTTTTGGTCGATTGACTTGCAGAATAATCTGCTATCGGTTGTTGACCTGTAAAGCATAGGCGCACTTTCAGTCTGTTTATAACTTGGGAGTACTAAAATTATTATTTACTCAGAGGTGACCCGTGAGGGGAGCTTTGCTCCCCTCACATCACTAGGCCTACAAATATTACATCTATAAAATATTTTAATTTCAAAATAAAATTATAAATAACAACATTAAAAAAAATTGAGATAATGCGAGATTACAGTTTCAATAAAGAATCTCTTATTACATGATATATAACCAACACCGAATACTTATCACATATTGATTACACGGTGTAATTTACACCACGTCACCACATTGTAATTAATGTAGACAAATGGACAAATAATAATTAATAATTAAGTTAGTGAAGACCAAAATTGCATAGATATTATGATTTGCATAATGGTTGATGGTTGACAATTTTTTATATTATTAAACTAAATAATATTAATGAACATTATTATTTTCTTATGAATAAGATGGTAAGCAAAAACAAAATCCTATTTAGTATTCTAGTTATAAATACTAAAGACAAACTTGAGTTGAAACGGTTTGATGACCGACATCACATGCGTTAAAAGTAGGTAAGTAACACGACAAATCAAAATATCCAATATTGTATTTATATAAATATAGGGCAGTTCTAAGGGGGAGGGGTAGGGTAAAATATCTTAGGGCGCTACAAATTTTAGGAGTACCCAAGCATGGCGAGCTATTTTTGTGATTTAAATATTTATGTTGAATAGGGGCCTTAATGTTGGTTTATACCAATTGTTTCCAATACAAACTGGAATAAACTCATTTTTAGTTCAAATAAAACTGGAGGTGCTAATTAATGACTAGGGTTTCTAAGCACCCCCTAGTATTCCCGTATGTGCGCCGATGTTGTGAAGTAAGCTGTTGTAGTTAGATTTGTGCGGAAAACACGGTTGTAGATAATTATGCATTGTTATTTTGAGGAAATACCTGCTGTAGCCGGTTGACTATTGTATGGCGTATTCGTATTTTTCATCGTCGGCGCAGTAGTGGATTGTTGGTAGACATATTTGTTAGTCAGAGCGCCTGGTAAATTATGCAAGATATCGTAAGGATTGACATCTCGTTTAGCTCGACGACCCTTAACATTTTTGAAATATAAAAAAATTTAACAACGATTTCATTTACAAATTTAGTGAGCAACTTACGTATAAAGTATTTAAAATCTGTCGAAGATTGAGCATCACGGATTGTACGATAGCATGTGTTAAACGAATGATATTGTTCAACGGAGCGCGTGGAAAACTTGCACGTGTTACGTCAAATATTGCTTTAGTCCCAACCAATGGTGCCTGCGCCGAATTGGAAATTAAGTAAATTATGGACATCATATTTTGTACAAACATATCGTCCAAAGATGAATTTAAAATTTCCTGAATATTATTTTGGTAAGACATCAATGGCGATCCTAAAATACTTGTACGTGATTTACCATCATAACTTGTATACTCGTTATTTTGGTTTGGGTTTTTTGTGTAATTTTTTTTTAATAATACCCACGAATTAGAAATATTCGGAAGAGGGTTCTTCAAGTTTACTTTTTTGTAAATACCTCCACTATTGTCCTTAGAGCTTGGTTGATTGGCATTTAACGACAAACCAGACGATTGTATCCTAGATGGCATCTGATTTTGGCCTACAGTAGAAGCGTCTTGTTGATTATAATAATTATAATTTGGCGGATACATTGGAATTTGATTAACATTTAATAATGAATTTACTAATTGTTGATTAGCATTCAAATTAGGCTGTTGAACATAATTGACTCTATTTGGAATTGGGGATATATACCATGGTATGCCAGTTAGTGGCATATTTAACAAATAATTATTATTTGGATAATTAATATCACTATTTGATGGCTGTTTAGGAGATATTTGAGTTATATGAATATCATCAGGATTGGCGAACACAGTCATTTTAGTGTTTTGTTTCATTTTTTCAGGATTTTCCGTGTCTGCAATATATGATTTATCGTATTTGGATAGATCATCCATTTCTGACTGTTCGTCGAATACTAAATGTTCTATTGATGTTAATATATTATTTTTTTCATTATCTTGATTAATTAGAAAAACTGGTACCTCGGACATTGTTTTTTCCAATTTTAATTCTTCATTTAACTGTGTATCTACAAGATTTTCAAGTAATAAACTTTCATTGTTTGATGCATTTTGTAACTTTTGAGTATCAAGATTTAATCCGGCATCATTTATTAAATCATCTAGTTCTGTGTTATTCATCACTTTCTCATTATCATTTTGTAATAATTTTGGTATATCATCAAATACAAATTGAGAATAATCTTGATTTCCCGAAATGTTATTAAATGGATTCAGGTTATCATTATTTTCAGAATTTAAAAATGCTTGTAAATCTGTTGGAGAACTATCTATAAAAATGTCTTTATTTTGCATAATATCGCTTGTAAGTGGCTCTGATTTATTCTGAAACGCTGTTATAGAATTCAATGAAACACCGTCTTCTATATTTGGCATACTCTTTTCATCAGGTATTACAGTACTTGTTGAATTTTTAAACAATAGTGATAGTATTTGAGACTGTAGTAATTGATTTGAGATAAAAGGAGTTGGAAGAGAAGATTGATTTTGTGGTGATGGAGGTAATTTTGAAGAAAGAAGTGTATCGCTCAGTAAATTTGATTGAGAATTAAACGGCCCGTCATCATTAATCTTAATAATATTTATATTAGGTGTTGAAGGACCTTTATTTAATATTTTTAAAGACGATTCTGATGATATTTGAGAGAGTTCTGATTGATTTTTTGATGGAAGAAATAAATCATCTGGATAATTTGATCCAGAGTTAAACTGAACACCATTTTCAATTTTCGTAATATTATTATTTGTATTAGGTGTTTCAGGACCTTTATTTAATAGTTCTGAAAACGATTCAGGTGATGGTAATTGAGAAAATTGTAATTTATTTGAGATAGGTGGAATTAAAGGAAAAGGTTGCGTTGAGTTTAATTTTAGTGATAACTGTGGGACTATTGTTGAAGGCACTTGTACTGGTTCATTTTTTTTGTTTTTAACGTCATTCGCAACTTGTCCAAAATCTGGTGATTCTCCGAAATCTGGTAATTCCTCAGATATTGAGTGATTAGGTAATTGTTTCTGGTATTCTTTTGGCGGAGGTATTCCGGAAGACGCTCCTTGTACACCATGTGATGACGTGTGTAAACTGTAAGACTGTGGTGCCTGTAACTGTGGCGCCTGTGATTTTGGTGCTTGTAACTGTGGTGCCTGTGATGTTGGTGCCTGTAACTGTGGTGCCTGTGATTTTGGTGCTTGTAACTGTGGTGCCTGTGATGTTGGTGCCTGTAACTGTGGTGCCTGTGATGTTGGTGCCTGTAACTGTGGTGCCTGTGATTTTGGTGCTTGTAACTGTGGTGCCTGTGATTTTGGTGCCTGTAACTGTGGTGCCTGTGATTTTGGTGCTTGTAACTGTGGTGCCTGTGATTTTGGTGCCTGTAACTGTGGTGCCTGTGATTTTGGTGCCTGTAACTGTGGTGCTTGTTGTGCCTGTGACTGTGGTGCCTGTAACTGTTGGTTTTGATTTTTCATAAATTTGGTGTTCACATTTGGATATTGTATATTAGTC
>JACXSJ010002309.1:0-49042 GCA_014851325.1 Pentalonia nigronervosa | reverse complement strand
TTTTTTTTTTTTTTTTTGATAACCTAAAAGCGTAAAATCGATTTGCGTTTTTGTAACTTAGTGGGGTTATAAAGGCGCATAATTAAATGCTATATTAGCCGGTACAATATTATTGTTTATAATTATGTTAAATTTCATAAAGAACATCGAGCAGAAGTTTACTAAAATAAATTCAAATCATATGGATAAAAAACTACTGATTTTGGCTCTAAAGTCATCTCCAATATTATAATATTATCTCCAATATTCTGTACACAGAAAAAAAGTCCAAAATGGACTAATTAAAAATTGGGCTTCAAATTTCAAAATACTTATAGTAATATCACTGTAAATGCTCGATATTATTAATAACTACGATTTTAATAAAATTGACTTTATATTTGTTTTAGTAACATTTATTTGCGCATATGGAATATTTATTTTTACGCTTTTCGGGTCATGTTTTCCGCTTATCGGCTTCAGCTGCAGCCCCCGTTCATAGGTATTGCACCGGACAAAACTGTCGAAATCCCTTTGCGTGGACGGGATTCGGCGATAATTTCGAACGCCGTTGTAACATAATATGCATTTCTATACTGCCGATTATGCGTCTCCAGAACGGTTTCGAAATCGACCAGACGCTAATTGATTCTCGTAATATACACTATTAAAATATAATCTCGTTTTTTACAGTTCGTGTACGCGCGTATACAAACATTTCGTTTTATATTGTCACGAATAATAATAATCTCGCAGGACAACGACGTTTTTTTTTTTGACCAAACACGTTGTCGTCGTACAATTATTCACGGTTAATTTATAAACATAATTATTATTTGACGAACAAAAGAATGGGCATATTAATATGATAATGACATGCAGCAACGCTAGTGCACGTTATTAACCATTATAACAGTAATAATAATAGAACAGTTTGTTATTACAACAAATAAAGTGACACCTACCTTTACCCGGTACACGTGTTTAGGTACCTATTACAAAAAGGAATAATATTATTGTCAACGCGCACAATACCGCAACCCGAACACACGACACCGTATAGGTATTTATTTATTATGTTTTTGGTACGAAATAATAATAATAGTTGAAAATTATTATGATAATATATTGTAACGTATTAGATTTCAGACACACAGAACGTGCGTGTAATCTTTTATTTTTTACGATATACATATTACGCCTATTATTTCGATAGGTGCCTCCTAATCATAAATATATAATTACTATAATATGCAACAGTGATTACCTATAGGCTTAGGGACTTCTGGCATTTGCATATTTTTTCTGGACAATGTAAAAAGTAGCGGAGTCAAATATAAAACCTGTTCGTGTTACGTACAATCTAAATCCCAAATTTGATTGTGCGTATTTTTACATATTTTAATGTTTTTGCTTATTGGAGCATATTTACGGATCATCTAGATAATGAGCGCTTTTTTTTTTTTAACTACTCCAAAAATGTTCTAATTTTCAAACGTTCCAAAAAATAAACTCTACAAAATGGCTATCTTATTTTAAAACATGAAATTCTTGCAGTCTTTGCTGTGATATCTTCATTATTTCAGGAGATATCGCAATGGGAAAATCCTCGCTGGCCACCCTCTAAAATTGTCGTTATACCGGCTCCGGGGTAACTTGCAGGCTGCTCCCTCGGCGGCCGGAGTGTATTTCAATGTACAATTGTACGTAATCAAAACCCGCACCACCGAATATCACGATAATATCAGCTAACCAGTCTCGTATGATAATATCGTTGTACTGGTTATTATAATATCGGTAGTATTATTATGTTCCCTCGACGGCGGTTCGAACATAACTATTATTACGCCATATGTTGTCCACGACGACTTTATTGTAAATAAAATCATGCCGCACACGACGATGTCTGCAGAGTGGTGCGAATAAATAATTCTATTACGATTCTCAGTGAGCGTTTTCTTCCCACGTGAATATTAAAGAAGACAAAACTAAAGCATTTTAAACTCGTCGAGATACGCCGAACTTGATTTGATTGTATAAATAAAATAATATAAATCAATATTATTATCTCTACCATCAGTGGTTTTCAACTGGCGCACATCTCGAGATTTTGAAAGTTTTTTTCTTATAACATTATATGGGTGGAAAACCACTAACACAATGGTGGTAAAATGGCTTTGTTATTGGGGGGGGGGGATGATTTTTCAGCATACGCTATTTGATCATTACAAATATAATATTGTGTAATGACATTTTCACAATAGAGCAAAAAGTGATAAACTGCCCTAAATTCATCGAAGCCTGCAAGGTCCTCAACAACCCTCTCACACTTCACCAAGCCTTCAACGAAGAGAACACTGCTTTAATTAGTACGTTTTCCCACAATATAAACCTTAGCCATAAATTGTAAATCTTCCAAAACATGTAAATTTTTGTAACAAGAGTTAATGTATATTAATATCTTTTATTTTAAATATTAAGTTAATGTAAGCTAAAAACCTTGTTGTTGAAACCTTTTACCAAATAAAAGTAAGTAGTTACTAAGTAGCATTTACGTTTGAAAAAAAGGGTGATGGAGAGAAAGACCTACTGACCGATTGGGGAACCGCCATTGACTGATCTATACACTATACATACAGAATCAATAGAATTAAATGAAATGTTTTATGTGTCTGGTCAACGTATAATACAAGGTGTATTTTGACTGAAATGTTTTTAAAAAATATTTAAATTATTTTACATGGCCGTGTAAAAACTATTTGTCAACTAATTTGAATTTTGTTTTACTTATTAACGCGTTCTCTCTATATTATTTTCAGTCTACGTGTCTGCGGTGGTCAATTTAATATCCTAATGTCTATATGATATTATTATGTCAAACAACTATTTGTACAAGCTGCAAGAATCGCAAATGTTATGCTATTTATTGTGGTTTGGTTAATTTATCATAATCATTGTGCTCTAAACGGAACATTTTAATACAATAATATTATAACTATACTTATATAGTTATATTGTATCACTTCATCTTAACTTCGTCTAAATTTAGTATGTGTGTTTTTTTATAAATATATTTTTATATCTGTCGAAATATTTGTGACCTTTTGTAGTACATAAGTGCATATAATAATATTGACCGATTTATAAGATCGATTTATAAGACCTATTCTAAGGTACCGCTATTAAACTATATATTATTTGGTTCATATAATATAGTATATACGCTGGACGCCGCTTATAAGAATCCAAATCGCCCGAAATAGTCCAACTACATTTAAAAAAATTCTGTTATTAGACTCAAATTTCGGAAAAAAACCATAAAAAATAAACTTTTTTAATAACATTTATAAATAAATTAGTTTTTAAAAGTTATTTGTGTTGGTTATTACTGGTTTCTATTCATGCTTTATGTATGTACAACACATTTTATCGAATTTCAAATTTTTTACAATTATCATTATTATAGTGTAACGTATAATTGATACACTCGCGATTACCTGGCCCAGTTATCGCAAAGTTATTTAAGGAGAGTTGTTCATCACCAAGGTACTCGTTACAAACGAGTACGAGAGTTATATTTCCTGAACAGTCGAACATAATATAAAAAAACAAACTAAAATCATAAATTTTTTTCATAAATGATAAATAGTGTGATTTTTATGCGCAAAATCAATAAATAAGTATTGAAATTTTAATATCGATGCAAGTTAATACATTACAATTTCATTAAGAATAACATTTTATTTATTCAACAATATTATGTAAACTGCAAAATAAAGTAAATTAATAATTAATTAAAATTGTCGTTTGTTTTTTTTTTCACTCTGTCTATAAGATTTGCTCGGTTATAAGACTCACGCGTTGTGTTGGTCCCAAAGTGAGTCTACATAAACAGTGTTTACTGTATTATATACTTACACAGTTTTCGACCACCTGAACTTTGTGTATGAATGGTGAAATAAAAACGCTAAAAGAAGTCAACAAAAAAAGACTAATTATATGATTCCGTTGTTCTGGTTAATGTACGTCTGTTTCAACACGTAATGACGTCATCCGGCGAAGCGCGTAATTTTCGGGCTATATTTTAACGGCTGCATAATAATTTCGAGGGCGGCAATAGTATATAATAGTCGACGTCTAATTTCCGTCTCCCATAGTCCGTTGTCGAAAATACTAAAAACTAAAATAATAATAAGAACGACAACGAAATAAAAACGCACTTATAAACGGTGCCCATTATCTCCGCGGGGTGAACCCATAACGATTTTCCACCCGTCTGCCAGCAGACGTCTGCCGTCGCGCTTATAATACGTCATTATTATTGGGGTGTCCCGGACAGCCCAACATAATAATATTATATAATGTCATTATCCACCGACGTAGACGATTTATTGTAATATTTTTTTTTCCTCTCGTTATTATTTCATAATTTATATTTTTTCGGTCGAAATGTAATTGCTTCTTGTCTATCCATAATATGTATATATGTTACGGGTAATGTTGACGTTTGGATAATTTCGATATTAGCTATGTATTTTGGCTGATGTGTAATCACCGGGGCTCGTAAGTGTATGCTTTAAAAAATACCAAAATAAGCACGCACTTATGCACTAAAAACTGGCAAAATATGAATTGAAATATGCCCTAAAAAGTTCAGTAATATGCATTTAAATGCACTAAAAATATACACATCAAAAAAATTCTTAAGCAATTTTTGAAATAACAAGAAATATCTATTCATATTTTTAAAAGTAATATTTTTTTTCTAGTTTAAATATTTTTTAATTTTTAATCATATTATGTGGCAAGCGTGCCCATTTATTTTTATAATGAAAAATTATAAATTATCTCATCAGATGTTTGTTTATTCGTAGTATTTCCATAAAAAATGCTCATTAATATAATAATATTGATAGGAGTATCAAAATTATGAATAATATGCCCTATAAAATAGAAAATGCACAAATACGCCAAATAAGCAAAAATATGCAAAATAAAATTTCACATATTTAACCATGATACCTTGAAATGGATTTCTATGCCGTCTATCATTAAATACAATTTAGCAAGATTGATATCCAAATGCATAAACTTACGAGCCCTGGTAATCACATTCGATTATAAACATGAAATATCAACACTATCCGGATAACAGTTAACGTTAGCTATTCAACAGTGTATAATGTTAAAAGTTGTGCAGGTGGTGGTCAATAGTACAAAAGGTGTTCATGTAAGAGAAAATGTGATACCAATAGATGCAAATGTAAGTCTTCTAATATTTTGTGCAATTCAAATTGTCATGGAAGCACGCCGCACAACATTTTAATTCTATATTTCAAAAAATAATTTATAATATAAATACTCAATTTAACGTTATATCATTAGCAGCTCGTTAAAAAAACTGTATCTAGCTATTTTAAATTACATTAATCTCTTATTATTTAATAATATATTTAATATTGCAGTTAGATAGTGCATTAAAATTATTTAATCTCATGGCTCAAATTATTTAATATGTCTTTTATAGTTCTATATGCGGTCACCGCTAATTGTGTCTTTAAAATATTTTAATATTGTTAGTAAATTAAAATTATTTTATCTCATGATCGATACATTATTTTAGTTGTTAAGACATTATCCAAAGGTAATGTCATATTATCCGGATAATTTTAACAATATCCGAATTTCCCGTAACATTTACATAGATACTCACTGTACGCCTAAGAATCGTTTAGAAATGGCATTTAACCCGGTACGATAATACTATTATTATAATATGATGAATAATATTATGATATAACACGCGTACGGAATTTTAACTCAAAATTTCAATAGGACTTGTGCCGTCGAACTAACGACGTAAATCAAATTTTACATCAATTGTGTCGATAATTAATATCAAACACAATGTTAGCTTTTCAGATGCTTCTGTTCTATATTATTTGTTCGTCTTACAATTGCAGTCCAGTAAAATAAAGTTGATATTTAATAAATAGAGTTATGAGATTATTCAAATTGCTTTGTTAATAATTTATCGAAACAAACAAATGTCTGGTTTATAAATTATAATTACTTTAAATTAATGGTCGGTGTCCAGTTTACTTCTATAGGCCCTGTTTAGTCCCGTAAATACGCTACTGAAGAAGTTACCGCCGTCATTGGCCGTGTACTCGCGTGTACAGATTAATTATTATATATTATTATTATTATTATTATGGATAAGGTGCCCATACAATATTATACTGCAGGTGATCAGACATTTTTCATTTTTAGACATTTATCAACTGAGATTTATTTAATTTGTGGGTACGGCGAGAAAAAATTTTCCAACGCATAACTTACCCACACCATCGTCATCATTATAAATTAAAATATTATGCAAGATGACAATATATAATACAACGTGGGAATATTGTAGTATGAGTGGTTAGGCGTAATCTAACCCGCGACGAACCTGCGGTTGATTAACGATGTAATTATGTGTGTTAATTTAGTTACAAAACCCATTGCGAGTTACGAAACTGTGTTTGTTTTTTGCGTGCAAACACGTCATAATCACGAAGGAACTATTACAATAAAAAATATGATCAATTTCGGTTATTGCACAGTACGCACTTACCGTTTCTGTGTACGTAGAAAAAAACAAAATTTCAATTTTAAAGCTAAAAATATTGGCTGTATCACGACTGCAGACAATACGTCATACAAGTCCAATATTGAGGAAAATATAATATACTAAACTCGATTAAAAATAAGGCGCTTATTTTTTTTTTTTATCACTTCCTACGTCACATACAAAATTGTGCAACTTTCATTTTTTTTCAATTTAAACTCATAATTTTATCAAAAATGCATCGCTTACTATTCATTCCATAGCAGCTATAGCACACTAGTTGCTGTATAGTAGTTTAGTTAATTATTACATCAAGACTGCATATTTATTCGTTTATTTTTATCTGTTTATTGCATTAAAAAGTCATTTTATTTTTAAATATTTTAAATCACAGATATTACATTTCAAGGCGAGAAAGGTGGGCGACCCTTGGTCACGGAGGCCAAGCCCCTAAGCCCTGGGGGGTGGTGACCGCAGCAAGCAGGCGATAAAGCCTCTTAGTTTTATACAATGTCTATGTACAAATTGTTTATTTTTTTTTTTATTATTTATAATAGTACAATATACATTTTACCTTTGGCTGTGTTCGGCACGTCTATCATCATACTACACGTATGATAGATATATAATGTTCATACTGCATTATAAATACCTACTGATAAAACGTATTTTTTTCGAACTGCTTAACTCCAAACCATTTACAACATTTTGTTTGTAAAGACCAATGGGTGCTGCGGGCAATTGTATACTAATTATTGTCGAAACGAATAATACACGTGCGTTGTAATTCTCCGTTATTATACCATGGTTTAGGTAGGTACCTATCTATATTGGTCATAAAATTATACTCATTTTACCGCATATTATATAATACGACTGAAATTGCGCCGTACGTGTCGTTTCCGTTAATTTATGTTGCCTATTAAAAAATTAAGTATATATTTTTAAATTTTTTTTTTTTTCATTATTCTTCGGTTAATCAAACAGTATACGTCGATCTTATAAACTATAGTGAAACTCGGTCGGAAAAACCGCGTCACTTTGGCATAATCACGTTATGTGTTTTACAATATTGCTTGTCGCGTGACAGATTTTGTTATTTTCCGCCAGACCTGTTGACGAGCGAGTTTTACGAGAAAATCTCTATAAAAAAATTAATCATCGACACCGTTGCGAATGCGCCACACATATATACATATATTATATTCGCGTGTATTATTATTATCAGACGACGAATATATAATATTATAAAACGAGAAGCGGTCCGCTCGAAAGGGAAAGGCGCGCGCGCGATGCCCTTTTCATCAAAAGTTGCGATAAACAACAAATTGATAATTTTTTTTTCTTCTCACTATTAACACATGCGTGTTCAGATTGTTTCGAAGCAACAGGTTTTGGTAACGTTTAACGCACGTACATAATATCCTCTCGGTTTATAACATTATTAAATTTATAAGCATAATATTATTATATATTGGTAGGTACATAAAATCGTTTAATGGCGTTCTATAATAACGGCCGTGCGCAACGTACATCTATACGAGTTTTATGTCGATTAATAATTTTTTCGATTAAAATACTTTTAGGCGTACTTGCATACACACACATATATATATATATATATATAATATAAAATATATATAAAGGTACACACGCACATTATATACATAATATATGTAGGTACCTATAGGCTAAATACGGTATACTTTACGGCCTTCGTCGAGAGTATTCGAATACATTAGGTCTATTCTCTTAGTGCCGTACGTCAAGGTCCGCCTTAATATTATTGGTGTAAAAAAAAAAAAAAATTGGAAATTACCTCCACACTAATAATCATTACGGACCTATTATGCATTATAATATTAACACCACAGCAATACATTATATTATATATTATCGTAATAGTTCTATTTCAGTCTGTGCAGGTTGACCCGATAATTCATGCGTTATACTCGACAGACGACCAATTGTAATTAGCTCGAACGTTTGTTCCCCGGACAACTGAAATGTACTTGCATTTACATGTAAATGTGTTTTTTTTTTTAAACGTCTGCAGTTAAAAATCCGAATGTCAACTCGCCGGTATATTAATTTCATCATATATTATCGCGGCGGCGGCGTGTCGTTTTCGAATGGGTTTCAACGATTTACCTGTAGGTATATGCATATATATATATATATATTTAGAGAGACGACGACAATATATAATAATAAATGTACAATTTCCAATATATTTCGTTCGACATATTATTATCATAACATTATATTATGTTATGTTTGAGCATTAATCATTGTCTTCGGTTATTATTGCAGGTATAAGTTAGGTGGTAACTACGTACGTACTTACATGTGTAACTATAAGAGTGGTAATATGTGGTTGCGTGTCCCACGGTTATTGCGTTGGTTTTGAAAATTACGATTTGAAAATTTATAAATTCGTTTTTTTTTTTTTTTAAATACTGAATTTTCACCAGCTAAACTGCGCACTGCAGTCTCGTTATAAATGTACTTTTCGAATCGCCTCACTATTATAATAACCGTGTTTCATTTCCGTCGCGCCAAAAAAATAATATAAATCGAATAACATAAATCACGAGCCAATTTAACGAAACGCTGCGAACTATATTATACTATTATTATACAGAAAACGTTTTCGATTCACAACAAAATCATTGTTTGTGGGCAGACCGATTATTATTAGTCCTAAAAGCTGGCGTAGCTTTCTCTTTGACTTCACGCCGAAAATTATAATATATTACTGATTTATACATAACTGCAAGTAAGTCATCGTTACGATTAACTTTGATGAAAATGGAGTAATGACGTATATCAATAATCATATTACGTGTAATTAATAATAACGACATAATAATATTATATATTATGATATTGTGTAAAAAAACATTAATACGATTGCACCGCGGACGTAAGATTATTTTGTAACATTAAAACGAGACACAAAAATATATACTTACGTCGTCCGTGTGAACACCATAATTTAGTGTTCAAATCGCAAGTCCTATTGTCGTTTGTCTAATAAGATCGCGATCTCGTGGGAAGAACAAACAAATACTCACCTTATATATTTCCATTTGTAAGTAAAATGTACCGGTGTTAGATTTTATGTAGAGTATGGTTTGTTTCTCGTCAGTCGCCTGAGACTTTGAAATAACTCTTACGCGACATAACATCACTTGTTTTATTTTTCGAAAACAATTGTGACGATTGTTATATAATACAATATACATATATACGCCATGTGATCCATTTGAGTGTCTACTGCATTCATTCAATTTCGAAAAATTTTGATTTTTTTTGAAAACATTTTTTTTACATAATTTGATGACATTTAAAACAACATTTCTGAAATTAATAAATAATAATATTTATTGCAACAACAAAAGTACACATGATTAGTTAGTATATAGGTTACTAAAGTTCTAAACTCATCTTATAAGCAAAAAAGTTTGAATGCGAATGAATTGAGTTTAATAAGTTATAACAAAATATGTGTATTCATAAAGACATATATATATATTACTATATTTTTTATAATTTTTAATTTTAATGTTTTTTATTTTTTTGAATAACGTCATAAATTTTAGATTTTGAATGGAGCGAAGAATGTATTGATTTTACAATGATGTTTGTGTATGTATTTTTTCTGTTTATTTTTATTTCATATTCCGAATCAGAATATTGTTCGGAGTATTTCAATCTATAAAAATCAAATTTCGGACAAATAGTTTATTAGTTGTAACTTATTTAAAGTTTAGATTAGCGGAATGGTTAACATTTTGCGAAGTATCCCTGTACCACTTTATTTTGCTCTTCTAAATTTTAATTCTAATAACTAATGACCTATTTGTCCAAAAGTTATTCTTTATACATTGAAATACTCTGAATAGTATTCTGCTTAGGAATTCAAAAAGTATGATGTCATTTAAAAAATTATAACGATACAAAATATTTATTTTTTTCAGAAATTTTGTCTTGAAATTACATCAAATTATGAAAAAAATTTATTTTCAAAACAGTTAAAACTTTTCTAAATATTGAGTGTGGACACTTAAATCAGATCACTCTCTATATATACAGGGCCAAGAATGCTCACCCTATTTTTCCCTTTAATAATGCATTCGTTCAAATTTGAATTTTTGGGATTTTTAAGTACACGTATTTTAACACAATAAATCATAATATCTTCTAATATTTTTATTTGTTATGACATTTAAGGCGAGTGTCTCATATATTAAAAAAAAATAAGTTTTTACCGCCACAGGACACTTCTTAAATGGTAAAAAAAAAAATCTTAGTATCCGAAGATATGGCGATGGTCTTCGAGTACCTACCTACACTAAGCAATTACGAAAATCAAAATTTGAATAAACTAGCATTGTCGAAGAATAAAATAAAAGGGTTGAGAGCTGGATGCTGCAGCCGCGGTATGTATATTATATTATGTAAAAATATTTTTTTTTCGAGCAATGCAGACGGTTTGTGTATGTAATCGTGTGTCTACAATATGCGAACAACATACGACCATATTATTTATTATAATACGAGTAGGTAAAATATTTTACGCAACGCGATGATTATAAAAACATGCTTAGCGCGTATTGGTTAAACATAATTATAACAATAAGTTATAGGTATCGTAAACCGTAATCGATTCGCTTATTCCACAATAGTGCATAGCACAACATATTATTTTCACACGTGCTTTCAAAAGTGATGATTGGTACACAATATATAATATTATTACATTTTATTTTACGTAACGGCTGCAATGACACGAGGATTTGATAAAAGTATAATAACACACGGTAATATGGCGTCGCTCGTTATTGTAATAATATCTTATACGCGGGTACCTCCTACGTGACACGGATAAAAGAAAAAAAGAAATGACAACACCCGATATGTTTCAAATAATGATATTATGGTATCTGCATTCGACCGATTTGCATATTATAACGAACCCGATATTGTCTAATGTCATGAGTATATTTTGTATCCACCACACCGTCATAATCAATGGCGATCATTATGGTAACAAATCAAAACGACTGCCCATAATACTGTTATAGTCCAGCTAATTTGTAATAAAACATGGATCGTCGGAGGGCCTCGCTGCCGACCTCCTACAAACCGTGTCGTTTATTACGATGTATGTTATCGCATTACTGCGTCTTGTGAAATCGTAAACGTTTAGGTGCAGAACAAACCCGAAAAAAAAAATAAAAACATACAATTTTCTCCTACGCAAATACTATCATCGAAAAATAATGACGGCGCGCGGCGTCCAAATCACTCTGTCACGTGCAGTTCGTCGTCGTCGTATATGGTAGTTATAACTAATTGCAAAGTATAATATTACAAGCTCTTGCCAATCACAATAATATATTATGACACCACGTATCTATATATAACCTAACCGCTACAACATTCCTATAATATATGGTCACTGCATGCAGTTCCGGTCGCGGTTTCTTAATTTAAATATTCGCGCGTACTGCACAAAAACGGGTAAATTATACAGGCGCGTTTCCAAGGGGGGTCAAGGGGCGTAGCCCCCACAATCTCCCGAGAAATTCTAGAATGTCTATTTTTGGCGGCGAATAAAACTTGCCATTATCAGACTTTAAAGGAATTGGAGGAGGGTCGACGTCATCTCTGGGTTAGGAAAAAGTGAATCGCGGTAAAAAAAAAAAAGTCCTAGGCATTAAAAGTCAACTATAAAAAGTCAGGAGCATAAAAATTCCATGGTAAAAAAGTTCGGTTTATATAATTAAATAAAAGGAAAAATACGGTATGGTGCATAATTAACGTTCCAATTTGGATTAATATAAATTGTAGTTAAATGGTTTGCTTGTCGAAATTAACGAATAGACTATATTTGATATAAATTATTGTTATATACGTATATTGTTGTTATATGAATAATTAATTAAATTATTTTATTTTTTTTTTTACTGAACGTTAGTCCGGCAACTATTGTCATTAACTATTTGTATGTTTTTTAGTAGGTTTATTACTGTGAGAGAGGGTACGGTTGACGAGAACACGTGTGTATATGTGGCGAGAATTTGTCACTAAAACCCGGGTGGTTACCCATCCGGGAACTAGTGGCACCGGCTGACGCTTGACTTCAGAACTGAAGCCAACTACAGCGCCGCTAAATTGTTTTTATACAACATGACCTGGTAATTAAAATGAGAGAATTTCATTTTTAAATAATTTATATGATGCAGTAAATTAGACCGATAGAAATTATTATTCAATGTTATATAACCAGTTTATTTTTTTTTTTTTGTATAAATAATTTATTCGACTTTTTTTATATAACATAACCTAAAATAAATAATTTAAAATATTATTTGTGTATATACACCGGACTTTTTAGGCCTAAGACTTTACTTACTGTTGACTTTTTGGTAGTGTAGTGTACCGGTAAAAGCGTTTTGCATAGATTGTAGGGGAGTGACAGTTTGAAAGTCCTTCAGAGTTCTTCGTCTGGTGGCATTCGGGTAGCAGGTGTTTGACCATAGTTACGATGTCGCGTGTGACGCATTTACGACGTCCTCTGCAGTCTATTAGGTGTTCGTGTATTGTGTGTATATAACGCGTGCCCAATACTTAGTCCGTTGATTATTGTTTGAGGTCTGCGAGGGAGTATAATATCGTGATCCCTAGGGAGGATGGTTGATTTTAATTTGCTGAGTTTATTGTTTTCTACTATAGTCTTCATTTTTGTCGGCATTATCGACATAAGTTTAGAATTTAAATTACTTCGATTGTCTGTATATTATAATATTTTCTTGCGTGTTGGTGGTTTAATTGATGGGCAATCGATTGGAAAATCGATCGGTCTGCGAACAGATTTACGTGCAGCTAATAGTACCTATATACGATATTGCAGTTGTGTTCAACATTATTGTCGTGTCATACACTTTGGACTTACATATTATTATATTACTCGTAGAATAATATAACGATGTAGTGTGCTAAAAAATACTCGTGCTATAGGTATATAGGTTTATTTTTTCCCATCACGGCGACTTCAATATCATTATTGCCATTACCGATTTATTGTGTGCCTCGCGTGCCCGTAAGCCGCTGGTCGAGTCAGTTGCAAGTACGCGTATATAGGTACTTTTAATCCATTATAATATTGTTATATTATTATATTGCTATATTGCATCGGGCCTGTGTACGCGTGTAGGTGAAAAAAAAGAAAACAACATCTTGTATAAATCGCTGAAAAAAAAATTATTATATATAATAAAGAACTACCGGACACACATTTCGGGTCGCGGACAGTAAAAAAAAAAAAAAAAGGAATTTAACGACTTTTTTCTTCCCCTCCCCCCCAACCAACGCCGTCACTCGAATTCATCGGTCTTCTGGGCTAGTTATGTGCGTCCCGTTTTGTCGAACAGGTCGTTAAGGTGTGAAATTAATTTGTTATTGCCTTGATAATAATAAAAAAGTATATTATCATTTAGTGTGTGTATGAAGACGTATTGCGGGTAGGCAGGTAAAAAGCCATTAGCGTTGCACCGCCACCGCCGACGCCAAGTCCAAAAATTCCGGACAGGAGAGAGATTAACCGCCGGACACATCGCAGCAGAGGACGAATAATAATAATATAATGCGGGCGAGAGATCTCCGGCGATGGAAAAATGATTTATGAAGTTCGGACCGTCTTGGTCGTCGACGGAAATCCACGAGTAGAAAATTATGAAGTCTCGTATATGTCATTATTAACGCGCAGTCGTCGTCGACGCTGTTGTTGTTATTGTTGTTGTTGCATGACAAAGTGCCCGAGCAATCACACGCATTACACGCACCGTGCCTCCTACCGTCTGCGGGCGCGCAGAAACTGTTTACAAAAACAGTATTTAAACTGAACGTGACAAAAAAAAAAAAAAAATGATAATAAGACGAAAAACGTTTTGGGACTTAAAAACCAGTTTCGTCGTTCGGGGGGGGATCAACATCGTGGACCGAACAAAGACCAAAAACGATTATATTATTTCAAAGGTCTTTGGTTTATTTTTTTTTTCCCCCGTGTCCGGTCTACCGTCGACGATTACCACGGCGGCGGGGCAACCACTATCAATAATGCACAATATACAATGTATGATTGCTGTATTATACTTAATTTTAATTTGATAGGTGGGTACGTTTTTTTTTTTTTTTATGAAACCCGCTCGTTTCGACGCGTTCACGGCAGTTCGTGTACGCGTTATACATTGACGCCGCGACAAACGGAACGACGGCACGCTTGGCGCGTTGTGACTGGAGAAATATTACCAAATAATTTATTACACCAAAAGAGAAATACGTTCCGAGGTTTTCGATTTCGGTATACTCGTTTAAAATAGGATTTTCGTCTCCGCACGACCACAAACCACCAGACGACGTGTCATTCCGTCATTCATTAGGTGTATACCAGTATATCGATCTCCTTCAAGTTTCCACGAAACGATTTGTTGAGACACTATGAATGCCTAAGTGAAGTGATGACGACGATGACGATGATGATTTATCACGTTTAGTTATTGCAGCCGCGGATATCAGTTTTTTTGATTAACGCGCTACTAATAATTAGTTTGCCGGCGGTGTCTGTGCGAGTCGATTAAAATTAAAAGTTCGGTAATCGCATTCATAATTGGATTTAAGTACCCGCGATTATAAACTGCACATACTCGTCAAGACACGGTATACGCGTTATGTATATTATATTACCTGTATATATATATATATGTATATAGAGGCTGTAACCCATGACCCGTTGTCCGTTAATTACGATTATTACTAAATTGGGTAAGTGCAATTTTCGAGATATGAGGTAATGCGATTCGGCCGCGGCGAATATGATTTATTATATTACTGTTCAATTACAATAATAGTTATATTATATAATTGTATTATCGTAGTCGAGGCTCGACTGCGAGAGAATTTCGCGAGCGATTTATCCATATATGGTAAGATGAGGACGCTAAAAAGTCGCTCTTCTTATACAACAGCTGCAGTGCAGCCCATACCGTCAGTGCATTCAAATTGCACGCTAAAAAAATTAATACAAATCGGAACGTCCTAATTGCATGCCACCTTTTACAAAGGTCTGTCCTCCGAACTGCATGCCACATCTTACAGCAGAAGTCTGTCCGAATTGCACGCCGTGTACAAGTTCATTTATCAAGTATTTATATTATGTTGTTGTTATGTGCACAACATAATTTGTTTTTCACTTTTCTAATTTTTCATTACAGCGTCCCACTAGAAACCTACTGTATAACAGAGCGGTACCCACTTGCCGATCTTTTTTATTTTGGACTTTTCTAATTTTTCAAAAAACGAAAAATAAATCACTCAAAATTGTTGAAAATATTTATTAATTATTTTTATTTATACAAAAAAAAAAAAAAAACATAAAGTTTATCTTTATTTAGTCATACTTTCAACTAATTTTTAAATTCTATTTGTTACGTTTATTTAATATAATAATAATATAAAAAAAAAAAACTACTTATAAGTTATAATATCGTCATATTGTCATCTTTGACGTCATATATTATCTGCAAATTGATTATACATTGTCACTATAATATTTTATTGTTCCATTGATTTTGCTATCGGCAACGTCGAATTTTAATTCATGCATAAAAGTACATGAAAAATAAACATGTTCATGACATGCAAAATCAGTTCTATCATTTCGGACAGACCCCCCTAAGAGATGGCATGCAATATTTACCTTATTTGTTTTTGGCATACAATTCGGATGCAACCCATCCCGTAATGCGAATACATTAATATAAGTGTCTCCAGACAGACTGTTTTGCAGGGTTCTTCTAATCGTGAAACGTATGAAAATAATCTTAGAATTAAATGCGTGCAATATATCGATGTGATTGTTTACGCATGTCTCGCCCTCCAATTAAAAATATACGCGTACAGCTGAAAGTCTCAATGTAACACAATACTTTTAACTGCATTACTATCCGTATCAGCGCGGTTCAAACCTTATTATAACCACAATAGCCAGGTGTATTTAACCGATACGTAATAACATAAAATATCATAACACACTCGTCATATATATATTAGAATATTATGTAGATAAAAACTATACGCGCGTAACGGTTTTCTCGGACGTTTTATATTATAATCTCGTTCGGGTAGAAGACTGCTGCAGTACATCTATAAATAGGTACGAAGGAGTATACAACTCAAAACGCACAATATCCGTAAATCATGATCGCGGTAAACCCGATTCGAAAATGATAATCAATCGTGACCGCAATTTGTTTTCAAATTTCACACAAACCGGTAGTCCGCGGCGGCGCACACGGCCGGCCGGCTGGCGTATACATATTATATTATAATGACGGAGTGGCGCATAAAACCCATTATACCAAGCTATACCGTCTATATACCACTCGGGTATTATTATATGCCCTGTAAATGGTGTAAACAGTCATTTGCGCGCCGAAGAGAGCAACAGAGTCGAACGTAAACGATTTCGAATAATTGCATTGTAAATAGTAGTAGTAGTAGGTACAAGCGTGTGATGTGCGCCGGATCTATATAATGTGTAGGTACCTCTATATGTGTTTGCCGATTTTCCTAAACGGTTACGAGAAGATCGATCGTGCATAATATAATTCGTCCTATATAATATTATAAGTCGTGATGTGAGCTCTGAAATTGAAAGTTTCGCGCGCCCGAGGCCGTCGGTAGCTGCTGCAGCAGTGTATATACATGTATAATATAAAGTAGGCAGGTATTGCATCGTGTGTGTGTGTGTGTGTGTGTGTGTGTTTAGGTACTTCGAGACGGCGGGAAACGATAGAAGTGCTTAAAGTAATGTGTGTATGGATGAAATAAAGAGGGATAGAGAGTGATAGAGTGACGGAGAGGGGGAGACCGCAGAGAGACTATGCATCAGCAGAGAACGCGCCGTGACGCACCGCGGAGAAAGAGAGGCAAAAAGTGTGTTACGTCTCGGCAGATGCACCGGCCGTGGGAAATCCGACTCTGATATCATATCGTGATCGCTGCTGGGTATATCTGTCGGTCGGTCGGTCGATCGGCTGGCCGGTCGGTCGCGGTCGGACCCCGAACGGAAAAGAGAAAACTATATTATGTATAGGGCGGCGCATTATTATAATATGCACGACAAGAGACGAGAAGACCGTTGCAGTCTCGAGTACCCCCAACTCGAAAATATTATCAGACACACAAATTATAATTAATATTATATATCATCGTCATCATCGTATTATATGCTAGCCGCGTACCGCGGGTCACAGGTGCGACGAGTTTACGCAATAGGTATATACGTAGGTTCAACCCGGTATCATGTTATACCAGTGCAGTATATATATATAGGCTGTTTGAGATATGCAAGTCGAATCGTCACTGCAATATTATACACACGGAGTAAGCTCACATCCCCATTTTCCTTTTTTCTCTTGGACAATAAATTTACTCGAATTCTGATTTTTGGCGTTTTTTAATAGACCTATATATGCCTAATTCAAAATTTGATCGAGTTTCTCAATAATAACGATAATTGTCCTTTATAATAGTTTTACGAAAACATTAAAATTATATAATATTGGATGTAGGATATTTCATTATCCTCGAACCACTTTACAAAATTTATAAATGTTGATAAATTAATATTAATTAGGTACAAAAATGCTCAAATCACCATTGATTCCATATTTTTCAAAGCTATTATCCTTGGTACACAAAATTGAATAACTCGAAAACTACTAGTTCGAATTTTGATTTAGATACGCCAACATTTTCAGAAATTTTCAGAAAAATGATGTTTTTGTCGGAAAACATGAGTTTGTATCACCAATGTAAGACACTCGTTAAGTTATTATAAAAAATTTAGAAAATTCAAAGTTTACTTAGAATTCCAAAAATCAGATCTCGAATAATCGCATTACCGAAAAAAAATGGGGTGAGCATGCTTGTTGTGATTTATCCTGTATATTTGTATACTGCAGTACAAACGTTCGTTTAAATCTCCGCGATATAATATTATACCGTTATGTTATTATTACATAATATTTAATATTTATATATTTTTTTAAGATACTGTCAGCAACAGAAATTTCTGTTGGAAACGATTAACAGATACTTGTTTATATATAGTTTACACATTGTAGGTATACACTATTAATAAATAACAACGGATTTGATGGCGGTGGAAGTGGCGGAGGTGTCCCGCCGATTGAGCGACTCGCCCAATGATCCCGGGAACTTTGAATCGTCTCTGTCCTGAGCGTCGGCAATCGGCTAAAACGTGTCTGATGTTGACATCGATCTCCTGAGATGGCTGAATGATTGATGTTTTATTTGAATAATAAAATAGAATATATTTTGAGAGGGAAAGACTACAGAGCTGTTAAATACGCGCTTTTTTTAGATTATCTCGGCGTCGCGTGTCCTAAATGCATAATATTGTGTTATACAACGTCTCACCAAACGATGACAATATTATATTATGTGATTTGGTTTATATTATTATGTCCGACGAATGTCGTCCGCGATAACATGATTTTGATATTCGTGTCGACCGTCTGTCTCTATGTATATATATATTTATATTATTCCGTTTGAATTATGCGCTCATATTATGTTATACGTTCTCTTCCGGATGACTCTAATAATTTAAGACGTACGGGATCTGTTTTTTAATGTATCGATCCCGTGCGATATTGTAATATGCACGTGCGTGTATTATTTGGTCTCTCCGATAGTGACTTTTTTATGACGACTCGTGACGGACTAATATAGCGACTAAAAAACGAAATAAAAATCTTATGTTATGACCGCCTAATCATATTTCTCCGTTTTTTACATGATATTATATAGACCAATAAAAAAATATCAACTTCATTTGATTTACGATTCCGGTTGGTACGATTTATGGGCTCCGTACAGAGAGTTAATACTATTACGGGGGGTAAAATCGCTCCGGATTTAATGTGTAATATAATTACGAAAACGATGCAGCGTCCGCCATATGGTGGCTTGCGACCCGCAGACCCAAGAATCCGCTGTCGTTTGAAAACTAAACGATTTTTAAGACATATAATAATATGTACGCTAAAGATTTTATAGATACGATGGCGTATATTAAACAAAAAAAAAACGTATTCCATTAGTTTTCTCCGGGGGTGAACACCGCGTACAACACCTGGGTGCCGAGTGGAGCTGCTTTCAGTAGCGGTTCCCACCCATGTGGGTCGAACGTTATTCCTTCGTCATTTTCCATATACGCTTTCCTCGCCGCCTCCGCCGTCGTAATATATACACAAGTGCGTGTTACCACTCCGCCCTTTTAGTGGTAATCGCTGATCGAATCGGAGGGAGTTTAATTAACTGCTTCAGCTACCCGAGTAATTATATATTGTGACGGGTAGATATATTGTGTGTGTGTTCGGTAGGACGACCGAAATCTTTCGGTTACTGAGCATATACAAACAGAGAACCGAAAACGAATATAAGTCTACGAGTATTATTATAATGTGTCTCTCCGAGTATTAGTCCGATTATTAGACTCCGATACAGAAATAACGTAGTCATTCAAAAATCCGATTTTTTTCCAAGAAGATGCTTCGTGTTATATAATATACGCTTACACGCGCTGAGAGTTTAAGTTGATAAATATAATTATGTTCAAATTGTAATAATGATACGTATCGGTCTTGTTAAAATTATCATCATTGATATGGTGGTGTTTACTCAGAGATGGAAGATTAAATATATTGAAAATGATTTGTTCTTTTTCGTCGATTCGAAAATCCTTAGTACCTATCTAATTCTATACCGTATAGGTATTATTTAGTATGATGTTCCTAATTAATATTATGTACCTGTAGTAACTGCTGTATGGAGCAAAGATTTTTAAGCATTTATTTTTCGCATACCGCTCGAACTATTAAAAATATCAACACGCATTTAACAAGAAAAAAGTTTAAAAAATAATAATTTGGGTACATTTTCAGTATATTTTTAGTAGCTAGTTATACTAGTTATTTACACAAAACATAAAATAATATTGGATCCGATCCCGTTACAAACATCAGTAAAAATATTGATTTATTAATTGTCCGTAATACCACTACACGACCTTCCGCGTACCAACAATGGTACGCGTCCTACAGTTTGAGAATCAGCTGGTATTGAGTATAGACACAAAACACACATAAGTGCTATAAAGGATGTCTGTCGTGTAAGAAAACATCTGGTATGGCATGCGAGGGTTGGACGTGGTGTTAAGTGGACGCTCTATGCTCTAACTAGGTACCCACTGAGCAAATAATGGTAAAACCAAAATCTGTAATATACAACGTATATACTCGTATATATATATATACTTACTAAACTTACTACCTATACACTTTATATACTTATCTGTAAAAAAAATTATATAATATTCATTAATGTAATAGTATATCATCAAGATCATGGGCGTCTCTAACCCTTCACCCCCTCAAACCTGTACTAGAGCGGCTATGGGACGGTTAGGTTCGTTACACACACCTGTGTACAATATCATCATCGAGTATACCGCGGTGTACAGCTTATATGACGTATATGTTATTATTTGGTACCCACTTAATATTATATAGATATGTTGATATAGGTACGCGCCGACGACGTGCTGCTGCGATGTACAGAAAAGTGGCTTTACCGAAGTAGAGTTCCTATTCAGCGTATATATATGCATATTTTATACTCAAGCTGAGCCAGGTACACTCGGATACAATAATAATATAATAAACTGCCTATATTATTATTATATCTCCGAGATGAGAATAACAAATCTCATAGCCAACGGAATGATGTGAACTATTTATGAAAATAACTATTGTGATGCTCGTAATAACGGCCTCGTTATGACGGCTTCCTCTTGGACGTTTGACGGCCTGAATATGCTGCTGAACAGTCATCCGACGAATACCGTGAAAACAAATTCGGACACCTCCGTCAGAACGGGTCATTGTGTGCGCCGAGTACCCGTATTTTTGTTATAACAATACATAATATTATTATTATTATTATTATTATAAACGTATACAATATATACATGTAATATACAGAGTGATTCGCCAAGCGTGCTCACGCCCCATTTTTTCATTTAGTTATGAATTTATTCGAATTCTGATTTTTGAAAGTATTAAAATACATACTCGAAGACCACGTTTTCAAATTCTTGAATTTTTTTGTACTACTTAGGGAGTGCCTTGTGGAAATACAAACTTCTGTGTTTCAAATGAGAACCTTGCTTTTTAACTGTAAATTATTTAGTGGATCATTTTTCTGAAAACGTTGACGTATTAAAATCAAAATTCAGATGAATAGTTTTTGAGTAATTAAACTTTGTGTACTGAAGATAATAAATCCATGATTATATGTTCGGAAGATATATGGAGCTATGAAAATTTTAAAATGTTAGTAATTAATATTAACCTAACAGTATTTATAATTTATAAAAATGGTATATGTATAATTAATACTAGATCCAATATTACATAATATATTTTATAATTTTGTAATATCATTTTTAAGAACTATATTATTCTTAGTGTAAAAATTTTAATAACTGAAAAACTACTCTTTCGATCGAATTTGAATTAAGTACATCAAAAAGTTTCAAAAATAATTACACAGCACTGAACAATTTAAGGTGAAAAGGGGATGTTTTCCTTCGAAAAACAGAAGTTTAGTATCTCCACGGGGCATTCCTTAAGTAGTACAAAATATCTCAATAACCTGAAAATATTGTCTTAAAGTATACTTAAAAATTCCGAAAATCTGAATTTCAATTTAAATAAATTCATTACTAAACGAAAAAATGGGGGTGAACATGCTGGATGATTTACCCTGTATATACGCATAATATGAAAGGTGTGCTTCCTGTGCTTCCGAAATTATACTTGACAGACATGTTTCTCAATACACTATAGTCTATAATATACAAATACCGGAGCATCGTCTGCGCGTGAGTGTATACTTCCGACTTCGCTTGAGATTTCCCGTCAAATATATTATATATTATTATTGTCTAGGTAAGTATACGAACTATAATATTTTAAATCGCACTCCCGCGAAAGTGACGGTGATCGGTTATGAGCTGCATACCGGAACCGATCTAAAATTATCGGGGCGTAAAAGAGGAATGAAATAACGAATTTATATTATCCACAATTATTGGAAACGCGGTCACGTGACAAATCGACGACGGAACTTGACAGCTGTCGATGATTTTTCGGAAAATTTAGCCGTCCCCGATGCAACGTAAACATCTGAACGAAATTGGGCTTGCCGTAGCCAGCAAAAGATTTTGGGGGAGGGGGTTTAGACTATAAATATGTTTTTTTGACTAGCACAATTTAAAACGTTAATAAGCTCGGGAAAAAATTTTGGGAGAGGGTCTTAACCAACCCTATCCATCCTTCCCCAGGCTACGGCCATGGCTGCAGGTACATATTATTATTATCATCATAATTATACGCGTTGTAAACCGGAAGTCCGGGACACGGGACACGGTTCAATGCCAAACACTCGTCCGTGGCACACACTTAATATTAATGTACCGATGACATATTATGCAGGTAAGTATACCGTCCCGGAAACACGATTGTGGATGACGGGAAATCGGGCCGACGAGACATAAACCGCAGCGACGAAAACTTCGTATAGGAGCGTGCACGTGAAAATATGATATTATAGGCTTAGAGCAAAAACTCATTGACGGCGAAATTTCGATATTTTTTTTTTTTTTTTTTTTTTTTATTACGCCATCTCGGTTGTAAACTTGAAGTCTATAATTTGTATAGGGGCACTAAACATCAAATTATCAGTTAAAACCTACCTGTTTTTTTTTTTTAGTTTTTCTGTGTTAAATACAATTTTTAAAACTAAAAACGCATTTGTCAAATATTGCTGTTTGGCCGTTAGTGAGTTTTTGCTTTAAACCGACAATATTATAGTTGTCGACGAGCACCTCACACGTCGTCCGTATAAGCGATACGTTATCACTAGGGCCCGGAATTATGTGCACTAAAAACGTATGCAATATGCATGTATTTATGCACATTTCATCATTGAAATTTGCACTCAAAATATGCGCAGAATGTGCTAAATAGTAAAATATTCGTTTTACTAACAATTTTTTGAAACGAATTTAGTTTAATTGTGTATGCACAATATTTACTAAAGAATTTATAGTAAAATAATTGTAAAATAAAAATTAAAAATACGCAATTTATTAAATAATATTTATAGTAAAACAATTCAACACGTGCAGGTGATTCAAAAAATATTTTTCCATGTTTGCGATTAGTTCGTCTACTTTTGGAAAAATAGAACGAATTTTTTCTGATATCCTGTGTAATCTATGATCAAAGCAAGTTAGGTGGATCGTTTTAAAGTAAAATGATTGTATTTTAACTTTTGCTGCGTTAACCGTGTATGGCATAGCGTCACTATGTTATAATAACATAAGACATATTAAATAATTTTCCTTACCAATTAAAGTTATTCTATAATTTTTTACAGCAAACCTTATCTTGTTATGTCGATAAACAATAATCAATTAAGTGTATCCAATTAGCCGATATAGGTCAACGAGTCAATAATTGTGTAAAAATAAGTTTTTTATGTCTTTATTTAGGTAATTCTATTTTTTCAATATATGCATTGTATTATTGAAAATAGCTAAAATATGCATTATAATTAAAAACGTTTCAAATATGTTAAAATATGCAAAATCAGATTTCGCCTATACATTTCCATTAGATTCAGATTCAAATTTGTGTCTTCTCTTACTATTTTTTTTTTTTTTTTTTAACAAATAAATAAAAATATGCCCAAATGCATATAATTCGTAACTCTAATTATTATGTTTTTTTTTTTTTATTATGAGATACGTGCTGCAGTCCTTGGATTCGGAATTCCCAGTAATGGCGCATAATAAAAAATATTAATAATATAATAATGCATATATGAGTACTTATACCCCACCGTATTTGGCCTGCATTGTTGTGCACTGATAAATAATAATAATATAAAGACATTGTTATTACTCACTCATAAGTCATAATATTACATTAGATTATTATTATTGGAATGACGCGCATACTGTTGACCACGAATAATATTTTACTATTCGAGGCTCGACATTACTTGAGTCACACGTGCAGCGTACCTAAACCTACCGGACGTATGTGCTTGTAACGACTATTGCAAAATACTGATGTCCTGAACATATTTTTCATACTTATCTAAAATTTTTATGATTGGAATAGTACAACAGGTAGTTCTATAATAGTTGATTGCAATCGTGGTGGATAAACTGTAAAGAACAAAATATTACAAGCTATATACTATATTATATACAACAGGGTGATTCATCAAGCGTGTTCACCGCCTTTTTTTTTTATCTTCAATAATTTAATAATTCAAAATACTGCTAATTCAATACTGTTTAAGGAGTGCCTTGTGGAAATACAAACTAGAGACACAATAAACTTTTGTTTTTAAATGAGAACCCATTTTTGCTGTGGATATGCTCAGTGATTATTTTTTCTGAAAATTTTGACGCATCAGAAACAAGATTCGTACGAGTATTTTTTGAGCTATTTAATTTTGTGTAGATACCTATACTAAAGACAATATAGATTCATGGTAATGAGTTTTTAAGATATGGCGATTTTAAATTTTAGTGATTAATGTTGATAATTTGTAAAAATTGCCCAAGCATAATAAATACTAGATCCAATACTACATATATTTAATATTTTTGAAAATCATTTTTAAGGACTATTATTCTCAGTACAAACATTTTAATAACTGATAACTACTCATTTGAATTTTGAACTCGGTACATCAAAATTTTCAAAAAAATTATTCAATAATTTACAGTTGAAAAATAGGGTTCTCATTTGAATAATAGAAGTTTGTACCACCGCAGGACACTCCTTAAATAGAACAAAAAAAAATTCAAGAATCCAAAAAAATGGTCTTTGTGTATATTTAAAAAATTCTAAAAATCAGAATTTGAATAAATTCATTATTAAAGGACAAAATCAGGGTGTGTATACTTGGTGATCATCCTACATATAATAACATAACACTGTGTGATCGAATACGATTCGATTATCTACGAATAAGATAAATCATGGACGATAAATACGTAGTTGTGATGAAAGTTGTCGGTATCAACGAAAACAAAGTGGACACGTATTTATCGCAAAGTTATTATAATAATATTTAAATGTAGATATTAATTTCTGAAATCTCGGAAACTTAAATTGGCGACTACTGTCACTATATTACCTATCGTTTCAGTGTTAAACTTGTATTTTTTATGTTTTTTTATTATGTACCTAGATAGTATCTATAATCAATGATATTAAGCATATTATATATTATGTTCGTCTAAAGCATTTTTAATAGAACGCATAATATAGGCATGCTCCAATGCATGCATCGTTTATTGAAAATATGTCCCTAAGAATAATATATTAATAAGGTAAATAATATATAATATTATGGATTTCAGTCCGTGCGTGCCAATCGAATCAAGGTAATTAATTACATTTATATATACTTTATGTGTATACGTACTACGTACGAGTGTATATCGGTATACGTAATAATTTAAATAAGAAAAAAACTCTATGACCCACATATAAGGAAACCAACACTTTTTAATTTGCGATGCGTGCGTTTTTATTTAATAATTCCCTCGCATCAGAAATATGCAGTTTGCATCACTGAATATTGTAATTACCTACCTAAACGTCCAATAGTAAAATAATATGACGAAACGCGAATATTGCCATGAAACGTTTCGCTATTTGCGGTTCAGTTAAATTACCACGTTTTTTTATGAATCGGAAAATATTTACACTGAGTAAATCTTTTAAATTACACAGGCAAATATTGTAGATTCAGCATCTAATTTCAAAGATAATAATCTTACTGTACATGTTCGTGTATTATATTCAGTCAATCTTAATACAAAGTGTGGCCCTTTGGCCGAAATTGAAATTTCATTTTTGAAAATTTAAACGTACCTAAGCCATTTACATATTTTGAAATTCGTATCTACTATACATTTGCATTTTCGCACTAAAATCTAAAATAGGGGATATGTCCTCCGCACATTTCGCGATTATTTCGTTTTTTACCTTGTCAACTTGTCTATGCATATCAATACGAGTATACAACAGTGTACCTAATCGAATAAATTCAAACAATTTTGGATAGATTATATATTAACATATACGTGGCCGCCATAATTATTAAAAAAATAGTTTAACCTCGTAGAGTTTGAATATCATAAAACATAAAACGATGCTGAATAATGCGTAGTATAACGTAGTTGCCTATAATTAACTATCTATTATAAGTTATAATAAATTAAAAATACAGTATTAAAAATTCTGAATTACATTACCTACGCTTTCGTATAATATTTCAAAATGATTTATGCGTTAGACTTGAAAATATGTTTTACCTACTCATACGCGATCACAACTAATCAAAAATTGGTCTTAAAATACGGAAAACTAATTTTAAAGAAAACCCTAAAAATATTGTGAATAGTAGGTAGATAATCAGGCAGTGGCGATGCAACACAATAGATTAGCTTAACTAATTTCTTACGGTATTTGCTGGACATAAAAAAATAGATAATAATAATCAATTACCTCTAATCCTTTATATATTATTATAATAACGGAGATTAAGGTTTGGGTCAGGTGATGGAAATAATATTATGTCGAGTACCCACCTAATTGCGTTATCGGCATGTTACCATTAAAAATCGAGTGAAGTAATTTAAAAAAAAAACTAATTAATTATTCGAACATTCGTAGCAATATTATTATATCAAAACTCACAACATTTATATTAAATTGCTGTAAACGTATAGACACTGCAAGGTAATGGGTTTTTTTAAATTCCTGATGCATACACGACCCTAATTATTGAAAAAAAATACACGCGACTTCCTACATAATATAGACGGGCCAAGATAAGATATTATGTTATAATATTTTTTTATTTATTGAGTTCTTCAAGAGTAAAAAACATGACGTCTAGTGTACGTTTTTACACGCGGATAATCACAATCATTATGGCTTCTTAACGGAATAATAATTATCCTTACTCGAAGAGGATACCATTTTCACGATAAGTCCGTGTGGAGATATTTTCGATTCGTTGAGCGTCTTTAATATGAATTCGGGAAAAAAAGACCAAGAAAAAAATGAACACGGAAAAAAACAAAAATGAAAATAACATTTAAAAAAACTATTTACTTAATATAATTTTTAAAAAAAATTCACTTATGCAATTTTTTTTACATTCTTTATCTTCAAATGGTTTGTAATTCTTTTATTATATGATAAAATATATATTTATTTTAAAAGATTTTGTTTTTTAATACCATACAGTTATGTGAAAAAAATATATTCAAAATAATGAGTAGTTGCAATACTTTTTGGAATGGTGAAGCATTTATGTGAATAGACAATGTAAATAATTAGACTTATTAGGTAGCTTTGTTTACATGTTTGCAGTGTCACAATATAATTATGATTTGATATCATTGATTTTGTTCTCTATAACAATAAATTAATAAATTTTAAATTTTTTAATGGTCATTCTTCTTATATTGGAATTTTTTTTACCGATTACCCTTTAATATATCATGATTAAGGGCATTCATTTTAAATGTTATATTATAGATCATAGCAATATTATAATGTGTAAAATTAAAAACATTTTTTTTAAGTATATATTATTTTATTATGTGTACTCATCTTATATTTAATTCGTGGACAACATATGATAAAATTCATCTTCTCTACACTTTATCTACACAGTTTAAGTTTATGGACAAAGCGGACATTATATTTAAAATATAATCGTAACAAGTTTTCAATTTTCGATTTATTAGACAATTAGCCTAAATAGTTTTACCTCACAGCGGATAATACCTATATGGTTACTTCTAAAAACATAATGTCATCGATAAAATTTGTGACGATTACCTTGTTTTCGAATGGAAAATAGTAAGTAGGTATATTATGACAGTTTATGGGCATATTATGCAACACATTTATTATTAATAAATTAAGAAAAACTGTAATATTATTAATCATATAATGTGAGAGTAAAATCTATTTTATTATCTTTTTATCGTTATCATAAACAAATCTACTTTTATTTAATTGTTGTATTCTAAAAAAAAAAAAAAACATTTTTACAACTCTAGGACGTTCAAGATTAGTACATTTATTTGACTAACAGAGATGATGGTTGTTTGGATATAAATTATAACGCTGTTTTATCCGATTTCTAAAAATCCGGTTTTCTTTATCAGTTGCAGTTAGACGGCTGCTTGTACGAAATTTCACATGAAAATTCCATGACAAAACCTATTTTGCAATCGCTTAATAAAGTATAAAATATTAAACAAACACAATAATTATATGTTATTAGGTTATGAGTTATTGACCAAGAAACCAATTAGTTGATAATTATTAGACTCGTATTGTTTGTATATTGTACACATATATATCATCGCTCCAACGACTAACCGTTAGTCATTCTTCGTCATTCGTATATACATATATATGTGAAATTGACATTTTCTATATATACGCAGGCATTTGTACGTTTTCATCGATAATCATTCCGTTTGGAAATGCATCAAATTTTCATCGGACCGTCATCGTAGTCGCTCAGTAGACACACACACACACACACACACGGAAACTCCAAAAACCAACGGGGTTTCTATCTCCGATAAAACACTGTATGCATCCACGTCAAACAGCGTTCGTGTATAACATCATACGGCGACCATAACCGTCAGACGTTGTTTTTTATTTCATCGAAAAATAAATTAAAATTATGCTAATGCGCGCACGCAGCAAGGCAGTTTATTAATATCATTATAATATGGTATTATTATACACTTTCGATGTATTATAATAAATGCTCGAAAACCATCGTACAACGCGCTGAAGATGACTGCGCGGCGTCTCCTCTTGTGTCGTGTCTGAAAATTGGCGGGAAAACCGTCTCGGTCTGCTCGCGGACGTCCCCGTGGCCAAGACTATAGCTACAGGTGTCCCGTCTCGTCCCCCTACACACACACACACATATATATATAAACCATTCGACTTCTACGACGGGTTTTTTAATTGCCACGTTCGTACCAATGTGGCCTTATGCTGCGCGTTAATATATATTTTATACATTTTACGCTTTTGCTTTATGGCTGGTACACGACAACAATATTAATATTGTCGTAATCTGAGGTATATTCGTATAACTCTGTATATACCTATGGCTTTAATCTGGCCCAGTGACGGGACCAGGTACAGGTCAGGTAAGGCCATGGCCCCAGCTTAAAATGCCTGGCCCTATACCACTGGCTCGACCTTTAACATAATAATAATATAAAGAGTGATTCAAAATGTACGTTACGGTCACCTTACTGATTCAAAACAGAGAAAAATGTATGGCACGAAAGTTTTTTTGATTTAGAAACATCTAAAATAATTTGTACATTTTATAATTTTTTACAATATTTTAAGGGGGTTTTGGACGGTTAACTTTAGAAGTTTATAAAAACTTTAAATATATCTCAAGTATAGAGTTTTGCATTAATTAATATCGCTCAAGCACTGAAATGTATTAAAAAATGTCTTCATATTTTGTTCGAAAAAAAAGTATAGGTTCCCGCACTTGAGTTTCTAAAATTGACCCCCAAAAATTAATATATTGTAAAAAATTATAAAATGTACAAGTCACATTTAAATGTTTCTAAATCAAGAAACTTTCGTAACATACATTTTTCTATATTCTGAATATTTATCTCGTAAAATGATTATAACATATATTTTGAATTATTCTGTATTATATATAAACCTTTTGACTTCTGCGACGGGATTTTTAACTGTCACTTTTCCGTTCGTCCTGCAGTAGACTTATGTCGCGTGCATTAATATATTTATACATTTTATGTTTTAGCTTAAGCTGGTACACAACGAAAATATTGTTATTGTGAACCGCAAAGCTGTATGTGTGTTTCTCATCTGCCATGGCTCTACTTGAAAATACCTGTCCCTACAGCTGACTTGACCTTCAACATAATAAATAGTTATTTTTCATGAGCAAAAATAATAGTATTTGTTCACCGTATATAATTAACATTAATATACACTACTATTTATTATTATAATATGATAATTGATAAATATTACCTAGAACCTACTTGTACGTATTTATAATTTATTGGTATTACCACGAACTGAGATAGTGTGGACACAAAAATGGAAAATATCCACACCATTCAACACAGCATTAAATTATTCATATTATGCGTCCACCGTGATTTCATCAACTAAAATTTCTAAAGAAGTAAAGGAATCTTTTTTTTTCAGTCATGGCTAATTAAACTCAAGTTGTATTTAAAATAGAGCAAAAACTATCCATTGTAGTGAGATATTTTTTTCAACACGAAATAAAGAAGGATATTTATAATTTTAAAATTATAGTAATTAGCCCATACGTATAAATTGTTTTATTTTTTGCTGAAATCTCGTTTTTTAATGACTCGACTTTATAATTATTATCCTCCTATTGACCCTACCTAAAAAATAAAATCCCGGCGCTGCCACTAGACTCATCTCTTCGCCGGGTTTTTAACCACGGGCCTTTTCCGATCCGCTTTTCTCCCGTCGGAGAGAGAAAAAAGTTTGCGACCGAACAAAACACAAGAAAAAACCAAACCTATTATTATTATAAACGATACCCAGCTATTTCATCCGTTGCCTTTATAGTATGTATTATATATATATACCGCCGCATCCGAACACCTCTAATCGCGAGCTGACGAAACACCCTTATTTCGGAATCCGATAAGTATATGGTGTGTGCAATAACCGTCGTATAATAATATATATATTTTTGTAGAATATTAAAATCGTTTATTGCCTCGAAAACGTAGCGTACGTCTATGATGATGAACGCATACACGATCTATACCTAAACACATCACATTATTTTAGACGTATATATATATATATAATATATTAAGCACCTACGGGCCGTATACATTAACGTTCGGGATAAGAACAGGTTTTCTAGGTCACGTTCAAGGTTTGGATTTATGAAAAATCGATTACACGGCGGCGACGACGCGTATAACATGTATATACATACATACATATATATATATATATATATATATTGTATATATACAGGTGTCAGTCGACAGTCAAACCCGGGGCAGTAGAGTGGTTCAAAATTTGGGTAGTTTTTCGTTGTTATTTAGGTACGCCGTGGCGAGGAACTGTTTGATTCGTCGGTTATTTCTAACGTACACGATAAGTGCATTAAATATTTAATGGTATACCTACTTATTATATTATTAACCACTACAAATTACAATATATTTTATAATAATTTATAGTATACTATGTATTAAACTATAACTATTCTCGTTTGTGCGTGCGCGTCGAACCGGGCTACCTACCTATATATATATAGTATATGTATATACTATATATATATACACAATATATAAGTATAGGTACTACACCCACAGTTCGTTTGAAACAAAAACAAGACATTTTTAATGCTTATAAAATATTATACATGCAGGGTGTCAGGGAAGTATGTAGGTACCGGTCGTCTGTATTACATACAAAGTGATTGTTTTAAAGGTAAACACTAAAACGCTTCTTGTAAGGTTTATTGGAGTTTTTGGAAATATTTTTGTCACATAATTTAGGTATCTATCGATATCATTTTTTAAATTTTACTTTTTTTAAGAAAACGTTGAAATATTTTTTTTACACATTCCAGAGCAGAATATTTTTCTGAAATTTATATATTTTAATGTAAAATTTTAATTTCAAATGAGCGGTTTAATTATGGCTACAATTTATAAGTATTTAAAGTTTAGACTAACAAATTAGTAGTGCCACTTGACCATCATCATTTTTCGGAGTGCCATTCCGCTCGAGTTAACCTAAAATACTTAAATCAACGTTAAAAGTAAAATGTTTATGTACCAAAATTCTCATAAAAACATACTGCGTCGGAGTATGAAGTATATTGTTGTCGTTCAAAAGCTTAAAAATGATTGAAATTTTCTAAGAATGTTAATACTTTTTGATATTTGAGTGTGTATATACTATAGCTACCGTTAAAAAAATCACTAAGTCAACAGGTCGATCGAGACATAAGTTCAAGTTAATCGCGATTCTCTTTCGTCTTTTCTTGATTTTTTTCAAAAAACAAAATAAAACATTTTTTATGTTCTTTTTTTTATCTTTGTTTGTCATTTAAATACACGAATATAAAAATTAGATTAATTACAATTGAATGTGATCTCATTCATCAGTTTTCCATTTAAAGAGGACTAAATGCCTAGACGACTGCAAAAAAAATCCCGCACAGTTGTTTCAAATTGACGAAGGATCTCTCGAGGATGAGATTATAAGTCTACGATGTAACATATTTTCTTAAAAACTGGATCGTCATATAATAACTTTTGGCACTTGGTAATAACAAGGAACCGAATATTCAAATTTAAGCTGAATCAGTAAATTCCCACTTTGGACCTATGTATATCTGTGTGAATCGGTCTTTTCGTGTTTACTGTTTAAACCCAAAAGTGAGTACCGATCACGTTTGACTGATATGCATTATTAAGATAGATTAAGATTATCTTTGTCGTCATACACCTCAGATTTTGTAAAATTATCAAGTCAAATGCAAGCAAAAACATCTCATTAAATATCTGAATAAACATATTTTATTAAATAATATTTATAAGTTAAAAGTAATAATTTGTAATCTTATATAATATTAAAAGAATCGTTGTGTCAAATTGTGAAATCAAATATTATTATTACTTATTAATATTCTAAATAAAAGTAGACGTGTAGCATGCATGTACTATATATAAAATAAAATTATTGTTTATTGACAACCTTTTTATTTATTTTTTCTGGTCCATCGCGACAACCTAGAAAAAAACTCAGAAGTCTATTAAAGTTAGCACCACTATATATAGTAGGTATAGAGTATTATCAACTGATGCAGTGGTGGATAGTAGGGTGGTCGAAGAAGCGATCGTCCCTCCCCCTTAGACCGTAATTAGTTGTATATTAGTTGGAAATAATGCAAATAATTAGTCTTCGCAGGTTAAAAAAGGAAATTAAATTTTTGAAAATTCTAACCCCACCTCTCCTTCGATGATTTTTGAATCCACTACCGGTGTACAAGTATTTTGAATTTCGTAAATGTTCGTCCGCTCATCGACCACCTCTCGTCTGTAATGCTGAGCCTACCGATATTATAAAATTTTATAAAGAAAACTACAGCAGCTGCTGTGACCGCTATTATTATATGTCTTTCGGGCGGGTCGAACATTGTCCGAGAACTCGGTTTGTTTTTCAACGACTAACACACACTTTATTGTTATCCCGACTCGTTTTAATCATATAATATTCACGTGTGTATTATATAAGAATATACGTTATAACAAATACTGTGGTGGACGACGAGCGCGTTGTAAATCGTTTGTTCGGTTTATTAAAATTGAATTGAAGGTTTAGAGAGTTTTTATTCGCAGCACCGTGCGCGTTGTTGGCATTTTCAATGGGAAAGCCTCGTTAACGTACCGAAAGAACATTATATTATGTTCTTTATATTATATTTTTATAACAGTGAGCTATTACAATAAATTACGCGACACGTGCAAGAGTATCTCGCGTAGTCGATCTCCTAAGTCATCACAGAATCTAAGGTGGACATCTCGTTAGAAGCACATTAAAATCTATTTACCTAACTCTTTTGAAGTGTCAAAAAAAGTAACTCTCTTTTTTTATTATTCTGTTGTATTAAACGTAAATGCCATCGTTGATTGACCTATTCTATATGTCAATAATTTATACAGCTGTACGTGGCTTATATAATTTGTACGTCTACTATATAAAATAAATAATGAATTTTGATACTACTTTTAAGCAATATTCGTAGTTTTTTCTTCTTTATACTACTTTAACGTTTTTAAAATAGGTACACACAAAGTACATTAGTTTTAATGCCATTATTTATTATAATCATTAATTTACAAATCCGTTCGTTTTAATTTTTCAATTATACTGTTACAATAATACTACTAAACATATATATATATATATATATATAATTAATACAATTTATTAAGCAACTGTCAAATTATACATACGACTTTTTAACTTAAGATGAGTTGTAAAATTATCTAAATTAATTAAATTTTTATTTTTATATCTGCTCATAAAATATTAGGTATATCACTGTCGAATTATTATTCATCGTAAAATCGTATCTTTTAAAAACCAAACACTGTTAGTTATTACAAACATAAATTTAAGTTATAAACTCATAACATTATATACACGTAATTATATACAATAATTTTTTTCGCTTTACCGTAAAATTATTATTTCTTGTCCCATTAATTCGCCCCACCTTTTTACCAATAGTCAGATGGTAAATTAAATGTTGAATTATGGTAAAGCCGGTGATGGTGGTGACGTATTATCGTTTAGTTATAGTGTAATTTACAAATTATTAGTAATGATTTGAAAAAAAAAAACCGTTTTATTTTTCAACTTGTGGTTTATACCTACATTTTATACACTGCAGTATATAGAAGAATAAATTCTCTTCGCTTTTCGCGCAGTGTATAGAATGGCTGGAAAACGCGGTACTCTTACATCCTTTAAAGCAGGAATGGGCAATTCAAAGTTAATAGAGAGCCAATTTTCAAAACTTTCAAATCTAGCGGGTCAGAATATAAGAATTAAAAAAAAAAAACAAAAGATCATTAAAAATAAGTATTTATTATTAGCATTTATTTTGTATAATTTTTACAACTCGTTTAATGTGAGTTATGATGAGGATGTGTGACTGCAGACCATGTAACGCAGCAAAATCGACTTTTATTTCGGAAGTGAAAACTCGGCCCAATGTTTGATCTGTAAGACAATTTCTTTGTCTTGATTTAATGTGCTTCATACAGAAAATATAACACGGGTCAGATAAACAAGATACGCGGGCTGTCAGTTGCCCATTCCTGCCATAAAGTATAAACTTTAATATAATATTATGCGCAATTTTTCACTTATATATATATGATGGGACTAGTGAAACAATACAGAGCCGGTCGGCGAAAACGCGCGCGGAAAGCCGTAAGATCATATTCTTCACTCCCCCCCCTTCCTCTCCGAACCCGCCTAATCATTGAAATCAATAAATGGTTTTCCTAGTTTTCCTACGCCCCCCCCCCCCCCCCCAGTATATGAATAATAATATTTAATAGTGAGTCATGGATTTTTAGTCAAGGATTATATCATAATGACGTGACGTATCCACCTAATAGGAAATTATAGTCGACCGGGATCGACGAGGTGCGTTACGAATTTCCGAAATCTCGCGCAACTATATAAGGAGGAGCGGCGCGGTGTGCGGAGGAAGCCTGTGGGATCGCGCTCTTCACTCTTTGATAATATATGATACACGGACATGATATAATAATAATATTATATGCATTATGGTTTCCAAAGTGAGAAAACAAATCGATTTTTGTGGGTTCGGGCGGCGGGCGATAAAAATAATATAATAATAAAATGTATATTATACATACGAGAACACTACGGAATAACCGGTCCACGACGTCGTCACATAATAATATATATTATAGCCCCATAAGCGGTCCGTGTGCAGACGAACGTCCTCCAAGACGACGTCCTGTTGTACCTCGGGACACGCTGCAGCAGCACCAGGATACTTACCGTTCGGGCGTGTGTACGATAATTTGTTTCTGTCTAATTTTACACACACACACACAGATATCGCGGGCAGAGCGGTGGTGGGTGAACGATGCCGCGAGGCGATGGTCCTACTAAATAAAAAAATATATATATGTCTAATAATATAATGTATATATTGTATATGGCTGTGTACACATATTAAATTATTACGAAACGCGGTGGTGTATAAAAACCGTCATCTCGCGTAAACCCCGTTTTCGTGTTTATTTATTTATTTATTTTTTTTTTTTTTTGTCGCCCGCGTAAATCGATTGCGCGGAGAGCCAGCAATAATCGATATACAACATATTATGGCGTTGTGTGTATGTGTGTGTGTGTGTGTGTGTGTGTGTGTGTGAATCACTTATGATTATTATTATTATAGGCCAGGTAAGTCAGTCTATAATCGGGAAAGCAATTACCCGGACGATCCCCGAGGCCGCGCGGAGCAATACTCGAAGGATCCAGCGAGATTTATCCCACACGGACGGACGACGCACGCAGCCTCCGACGGCACTACCAATAGTTTGATGTATATAATATATATAAATATTATTATATTCGAATATTAGCCGCCGACCACGGTCGAGGGCGATTCTTGCGTTCCCGTTTCCCGGGCATCGCGTGCCGTACCGCTCGATAAACTTCTCTTCGAGTGTATAAGTACATTCGTCATTATACGCGCAGCATATTATATCCTAATATAATATATAAATGAGCTAGGTACAGGCGTACTTATAAATATATATATATATGGAGTATGTCATAATATTGAACGTATATTTATATATTATTATATACTCGATCTCGGTCGAGATCCGGAAAAACTCGTGTCTAACTCAACACTGCAGCAGTTTTCGATCGGTCCGCGTGAAACGTCTGCTCTGCTGATCTGGTGTCCAATATGTATACCGATCCGCAATAGTTGAATAGATATACGCAATAGTTTGAATTTAATAGGTTCAAGTATAAACCAGAGGTGGCTAAACTACTTTTATCGATTGCTACATATTTTTCCTTTGAGAATCGACTCACGTAAAATTTGTTTTTATTTTTTTAAAAGCTTTTATTGGTACCCTAATATTAGCAATAAACATATAGGTACTTACTTATATAAATTATATAAATTAAAGTGCAATAAATTATCTAAAAATGAATGATTCGCATTCAATTTTTAGATTTTAGTTTCAAAATAAATTAGCATTATATCGTTGGTGTAGATGTGTCTCATTGCATATCATATGCTAGTTTATTATAATCTGAGGAAAAATCGCTAATTGCTAAACGAAGCCGCTGCTCCATAAATTGATCATGTTTAGCTCTTATAACTTTCACGTGAGAAAATGTCATTTTACACCCGACAGGTTAATTTAAAATACATACGTAAAATGTATCTACTACTAAATGTATAATAACAAGTTCTAATGGTTGATGCTGATCGATTTTGAAATTATTCGCGATCGATTGTTTGGCCGCTCCCGACATATACCTATAATAATATGACTGAGGCTACCGCGTGTTGGACGGCACACAATTTTTTTTTACGGCCCCTGATTTACGGTCGTGCAAAAAAAAAAAATAATTGCATTATACTTTTTTTATCATCATCATGATCGGAAAAATAATAATGCGACATAGATTATTGTACGCATACGAGCGCATAAAGTGTAAGCCGAAGCGTGTATTCTGTGTACCTTTGCCTTACACGTTATAGTGGTGAGCTGCAGTGTACCACTGGTGATGTATGTATAGAAATATGTAATTTGTCAAAAATAATTTCACATCTCGGCTGCTATAACGCAGACGATTATCTTAACGACTTAATAAAAATCGGTTCCACTCGCTTCATTCCTAATATTAAGCTGCTGCAGCGCTCGTTTAAAACGAAAAATATAATTTCTCACGTTAAGCAGTAGGTATATTATATAAAGTACAAACTAGAAGAGATAGTAGAAACAACTAATATTGAAATTGTATTATACCTGTTATTCGTAGGTGATACTATTATATATAAACTGAGACGTACCTACAACGAATCATTGAATTTGTCGATCGAAACAATAAATATTATAATATAAGAATACCATATTATAGAAAAGTGCTTTGGACCGCTACGAATTTAAGAAGTATATAATAAAACGGATTCCCGTAAAAACTAAACGGGGACACTAATATACACATAATATTATAAACTGCTGCGAATGCAATCATATAAAATTCAATATATTGTAAGGTTCATAAATCGCATGGGTTCGTATAATGACGTGGACTCTGAACGAGAGACTTTAACGAGCGGGGTTGTGCTGTAATAATAACATGACAATAATGATAGGTTTAGTATTATAATTTATAGAAGATATAAAGTATGCATATTTTGTGAATTTCGTGTAAAAAAAAATTTTATTTATAACAACAAGAGTAGCCGGTTGCAAGTACCTATATCGGAACATTTATAACATTATAAATTAAAAAACGATTACAACAAATAAAAATACAGATAATTATGACAATTATGTGTATAGATAAGTACTACAGGTGTTGTTCTTCTGCAGATGATTGATATTGTAACGTTCAATATGTTGTAAATAATAGTATGCATAGATATTTAACATAATTTGTATATATACACACTCAACCTTTTCTGGTTTGGGGAAACTGAATTCTCCGAAATTTATTACCACGCATATCGTTATTATCTTATATTAATATAAATAATTCTCTTATACATCGCATTCATATAAAAAAACATATTAACTTTGATTTATTTATTTCACATCGTACGCTGTCAGTAATATAAGTAATAACCCATCGGCTATATATTTTAAACCGAGAGAGCGTATAATACTATATGTTCTTATTATTATATTCTTTCGTTTCTGCGCGGGGAGAATTGTTTGAAAAAAACATTATTAAAATCTATTGTATTATTCGTTTTTGAATTTTTAATAATACGATGTTATGATATAATATTTTAAACTCGATTTGACTTTCACCCGTGCATTCTCTACATACGATAATATTAGGTATATATATATATATATTCTTTCAAAAATCAAAATATTATATAATATAGTGAATCGCAGCGTGTTCGCTTGCTCGCGTGTGTGTGCATTTAGTCGCGAAAAACAAAGTCGACAATTTGATAGACGTGTTTCAATAAACGAGTTGCCGCGTATATGCGTTCAGCCCGTGGCGATATTATTCGCCCGTCCGTTCGCGGTCCATCGTCGGAATTTTATTTTATCTTCTGTCATCGTACAAATTACTTTTTTCTTCGTTACATTATTATTATTATTATTATTTTTGCACACGATTGTGATGTTAAAAAGAAAACTCGTTTCGGACCGACTCGTCGCGATGAAAAAAAAGCTGCGACTAAAAATATAGTGCCTACCTATATATGTTATACGCTATTTGTATTATTTTTCACTGCAAATAAGTATCCTATACTTAGTCAATATTATAGGTAGGTACCTATCTATACACCTGATGTCGTACTTTGCAGACCGAATTCTGAGCGGATTATTTTTTATGCGATTTCTAGTATAATATACGTAGGTACTTATACCTAAAAAAGACTGGTCCTGTACGGTAATATATAACGTCAAACACATTGCGCGAGTGAAACCAATCGACGAAATGTTACAGAGGATTACACACGATTAACAAAAAGACATTTCGTAAAATAATAACTCCCGCGCGGTGAAATGACAACCGACTATTTAGTCGGACCATAAATCCAGTAAATTATAGGTTTTTTCATTTTTTAATGGGTACAGTAGGTATAGGTACCTATATTATTGTACACGTCTCAGCCGCGCGGTAGGTATGAGGTTGTTATTACGAGTTTTCGAGGATTTAGTCCGTTTTTCAAATCACCGATTCGTCGTTGCGGGGCAAGCCTCGGTAATCTCGAATAGGTACCTACTATAATGATGACGTGTGGAAAAAAAGATTTGTCTTGTACGCCACAAATCACAATACCATCGCCTCCGCCGCCGCCGTATCTGTCTCCCGCGCTTGTACCTCTCTGTATCGTGTTTCTCGTAAGACACGTCCGAAGAATATTGAAAAAAAAAACCTTTTTAACAATTAGTCTCTTATTTGAAATACCTGTAGCGGAGGTTATTGATTTGGAAAATATTCGAAGGTATATCAAACCATCACTCGCCGTTTACTTCGATGATACATTACTGCGCAACTAGCTGGCTGACTGGCTGGTATACGACACTCGTCGCTTACAATATAAATTATGTCGACGACCATTACGATTGTGGGTACGATTAAAACGTTCTAGCAGTCGTCGATATCGTATAATATGCGATACTTATCGACACGTTTATATATTATATTGTACGCTGATGGACATGTTGTGTGATCGGACGTGAAGATCGGCTCGTCTCGTCCGACCAATTAAATAGAAATGTTTAAAATGTACATTTACGGTTTGATCACTTCACCCGTCATCCTCGTACCGTATAGTGGCGTATACGTATATTATATAACACGGGTAACCTATACGAATTCGAATAGGTAGAGCTCGCCATAAGAACAGTGTGGGATAGTTGAACGGTTCATACAAATAAATTATAATATATATATATATTGACGGTGTCCATCTGTGCGTGTATGTGTGGCATTGAATACTTGTATAGGTGCTGCAATAATATACACTTGTGGCAATATTATTGTATATAATATCGATAGTTTTTCATAGCGATTCTGATTTGAAAGTGCATTTCTCGGACACCTATCGCCTCGAAATTGAAAGTAAAACCGTTAAAAATAAATGCAGCACAAATGATCAAAAATTAGATACAAACCAGCACAAATGAAACGCGAAAAAAGGCTATTTTTATTTATTTTTATAATCAAATCTTACATAATAAAAACTTAAATATAAAACTCCATTGATTTATTTATTTTCTCTAAGCATGCTTGTGATATAAGTAAAAAGTTGATATATATACAATTTTACATTAACAAATTAAATTTATAAAGATATTAATGTTACATTACAAAAAACAAAAAAAAAACACAATAAATAGCAAAGCAAAATGATTATAAAGTACGATAAAGCACAAAGATGTTGATATATTAATCATTTCAAATATTATTCTAAATTATTGAGTAACCATTTATTTTTACACTATAAGACTTACTGCAGTTTGGCTTCAAAATTCTGAGGCGGGAGTGTCAGGTAAATGCAATTTGTATTTAATGGATTAATCTAAGCATGCAGTACCTAACTATATATTATAATATACCAATATTGATATAAAATGAGAAGTATTCAAAATGGAAGTTTCTCTGTGTGAAGAATAATCAAAATTGTACCTAAAGTAGGTACTATAAATTAAAACAAAATTACTAACTCATAGAGACGGGCTTTTTTGGCATCAAAAACTTTTCAGAGAGATTATAACGAATGGTGCCGCAAAAATGGCCATCACTTTTTTCGATAGGTTTTGAAAAAGCGTATGCCACATTACGCAAATATGTAAGGAGAAAAACGGCGAGTATGTATATGGAGGAAGTTTACATTCTGCTATTTAAGTTTCCAATAAACAGTATTTTTAAAACTTGTTGTATTTTTTTATTGTCTATCGTTGCGTAGGAAACTTGCTTTTTGGAAATCTTTCGTATAATATATATTATACTCGAAAAAGACTGATAAATATATATTATAGTGTCGCGTTCATAATTATTTCTAAGTTTTATAAACCTAGGTACCTAATATATATATATATATTTTTTTATTAAGTTAAGACTTCAAAATCTGAAGTGATTAGCCTGTAGGTTATTTTAGTAGGACTTTACTCTCACGGTAAGTTATTGTGGAGGAGGGCACGGTTGATTGGAACTCGTGTATACGTGGGCAAAGATTTGACACCAAAAACCCGGGTGGTCACCCACCCGGGAACTAGTGACACCGGCTGATGCTTGATCTCAGAGCACATCAGTGGCTGACGACAACCACCGCGCCACGTCAGATCACAGTACCTAATATTATTATAACCATATTTAACCAATGAACATAGCGTACGGAACGGCGGTGGTTTTTAACGATGATTTGTTTAAAGTCGAAATCCGATAGAAATCTGACAAGCACTTTGCTAGGAACCTATTAAATTGTTTTTCTTTTCTACAGACTATAGAAATATAATATATCAAAGACAAACCTGGTCGGTTAAATAAACGTTGGTCTTACGCTATTGTGTAATACCTACGTCATAGGTATAGACATATTACTGACTCCCTACCAAACATAAAAACCAACGATCAAGTTGTAAATTATTATTATTATTATTATTAACATTTTAACGTATAGCGTACAGTCCGTCTATTATAATGTGAACGCGTCTATTAAAATGTAGGTACCTACGCGTAATTCGGGAACTGCACTGTATTTTTTGTTGATATTTAATAACTCGTTATCAATTTATAAACCTGCGGTGTATTATACATAATATTTTCATACGTCGTCGTACGCACATATAATACGTATAATATTATTGTGCCTGTTATTATATTTTACGTTTTTGAAACCATCATTACGGTGCTATTAGATACGAATTTAAAAATAATCGAGTTTTTCGACCATTAATCATCGAGAACGGGACAACTATAATAATATTATACCGATTCGACATTCGTTTACGTATATTTTTTAATAAGATTTAATACGAATCGGGAATAGTAATAAAAATAAAAAATAACCTCAATAAATAATAAAAGTATTTTTTTCTCGTGTTTAAATAACAAGAAAAATAATATTGTTTTTTTTTTTTTAATTTCATCACTTAAGCAATTTAATAATAATATGCCGAGTATAGTCTTCGTTGCGGCAGTGTGCGTTCAAATATATGGTTTACGACTTAACGATTTCGATGTGTGAAAAATACGCGTGTTCAAACAACATCGCCGGCCATTGTGGTTTTGCACAACAAAAAACCGTTTATAACGACGTACAAATAGTGTGTACTCATAGAGTATTTTGTATTATAAGTAAAGTGTCTGCGTACAAATATTTACATGCATAGTGTGTACACGTCATCGGAATTTCGCCTATAGGTGAAAATTAAATTTAAATAAACAAAAACGTTTTTGTGAAGATTCGTGTCGAGAATTTAAATAAGAAAACCAAACGAAAACAAATTTACCACGTACACCTATCGTATCTACAAGTATAGACAATTTTACCGCACTTACGGGTAAACGCGTCAGACTCGTGTGTGTGTGTGTGTGTGTATAATTTTTTTTCGCTCCAACTCGAAATTATACGCATTAAACTGGGCCCGGAGCGCGTGGAGCCACCACCACTGTAACCATTACCGCAACCGTGGTCGTGGTCGCTCCGGGGCTGCGATGGTGTGTACGTATATACATGTTATATGGTATATTATACCATAAGGAGCCCGTGAGAAATCGTATCTCCGCTGCACATTCACAATATATTATATTATAGTACCCGTGCACACAAAGTTGTGAGGCATTATAATGATGATAATAATATAAATCTATTATTATAAAAGCTCGCAACCCTTTATCTCCGGGGCGGCGAGTGAGGGGATGGTGTGGAGGGGATTGTCTCTTCCCAGACGTCACTGCCATCACCGCCGCCGTCTCGTCGTATCAACGTCTTATAAATATAATATATTATCTCTAAAACGGCCGTTAAATATCATATCGGCATGACGGCGGGGGTATCTATGATATTATTATTTTACCGGCAATACCCGTGCAATACAATTATAATATAATATATGTTAAGGTATAATATGCCAATTATGCTGCTCTTATTTAGACTATGCGATGGCGCGTGTTGCGTGTCGCATGTAGGTCGTTCCTGTATAATATATAATATCAACTAATATTATGTGTATATAATGAGACGACGGCTGCACGCAGGTATACATTAGGTGGTATATAGGTATACCGCTGCTGCTGTAGTCTCCGGTAGAGGAGTGAGACCCGTCGGCCAGCTGACGACGACCGCGGCGACAGGCTGCGTATTATCTTCGTCGTCATCATAGTCGCCGTCGTTATTATTATTATTATATTATATTATTATAATAATATAGCGTAATGATTGCCCGCTCGAGCCTAATCGATTGTGCCCAGAGCGGACACGTCGCCTGTGCCGCGTGTGTTGCCGTTGTGCAGTGTTGTGATCGGAAAAACGTAATCCGATCGCAAAAGACCGCCTGCACCAATACCCCCCTGCATCTCTCTTTCTCTTCGTATAAATAATAATAATATGATCGAAAATAATATATATTTTATACAATAAAAACACCGTCCCGGAATAATATGTTTATAATATTAAATCGTATTGTTGCTCGGAGTATCCTATATATTGTAGGAGGTATAGGTATACCTAAGTATAATGCCATTTTGTCTTCGCTGCAGCCGCGTTTCCTTCTGCGATCCGCCGATCCGATGCGACACAGACCGGTACAATATTATGTTTTACGTTTATAAACCTTTTCTATATCGACAGTCAATAAAGTAGCATGTGTTTTGTGATGCTCCGCATGGGCGGAAATCCATTATAATTTCAGGGGAGGGAGGTTAACATTTTTAACATGAATGTGAGCAGCCGGAGGAATTCGATCCCACGCAACTAAAAAGCTGTCTGTTTGGGGGGGAGGGGGAAGGGCTGATAGGATATTTGGGGTACTAGACCCCCCCCCCCCCCCGATTTCCAACTTTTTCGTCACAAACCCTGCAAGTACCTATATCTTTAAACATATTGTTATAAACTAGATATTATTATCATAATCAACGCGAGCGTATAATAAAGTATGTGGTATAATACATGCGTGTACGTGATAAATTGTGTAATGTATACCGCGTTATATCGCGGTACACCTGTTTAGAAGTAATAAGCGTGATGATTGTCTGCGGTCGGAGAAATTTAGTATGAAAATCCATCACGTCATCACATTGTACGCGCAAAATCCAAACTATAAACGTTTCTCTTCTTCCTATGCCTACATGTTATTGCAGGGTACCTATAATACTGCTGTACACGTGAAACGAAAATCGCATGCAACCACTGTCCTGTACGATATGTGTATCATGCGGCGAGTGTAAAATATTAACAGACACGCGAATTGATTGCATAACCGCAGTTGCAGACAAGTACGCGTGTGTACACTCTCGAGAAACAACTAACACAGATTTTGCGCGGCAAAAGACTTCAACGCCTACAACTGTCCGATTTCACTTACCGCATAATTGTATTTCAATTACACGCAATCGTACATAATATGTTTACGACTTGTCGTGTATTCCGCGAACAGATTTCGTTTTAAAATTGAATAAATTGTACATAGGTACTGTGGTATAAGTATTGGTATATCTGCCGGCATTGTTTTTCCAATATGCAATGCATATAATAATATTCAATAATCCGCATATATTATAATATATAATATATAAGTGGTACATAATAATGTATAATAACATTAGTATACTATGTATATTATGATTGTTTCTGTCGGTATATGGAAAAGAGAAAAAAAATATCAGGTGGGTCCGTCCGCTACGAAAATTAATCAATTTAAATATTTATATATACTGCAGGTACGCAATTCATATACGGTTAAAATATATTATAATATAATATTATTATATACGAAATTCAGTGTGTGGGCCGCGCCGAAGAGTGTCGAGTTAATTTGACAGTAACGCGACAACGTGTTATCGTAAAAACAATAACGTTTGTCCGTCGCCGTGTAGTCGTTGCGGCAGTGATCCTTTTTTTTTGTTTTTAATATTCAACGGACCGTGTTCATATAATAATTTACATATGTATACGCCCACCCGATAGGTACCTACCGCCGTAACAATAGACAGGCGAGTCTGTTACCGAACCGCTGTTGCATACCTGTTGCAGTAATGGTATATACCAATATAATGGTAAAGGTCTCCGAAGGTATTATATGCGTATTTTCATTACGTACACACAATGACATTTTGTTTTATATTTATTACCCGTTCGGCGATAATATTATGTGCACGTGTATTATACTGCAAGTGACTTTTTGTTTTTTTTCCCTAAGTAGAGGTATCTATATGGGTGATAATATACGTCGAAACCCCCTAAAGTCGGCAACACTTATATGAAATGAGTTTTCAGACAATCAAATTATATTACAAAAATTAGTCAAGGAGGCGGAAAAAAAACGGATTCGATTTAAACATAGGTACCTACCTACCTACCTAATAGCCAATACATATTCATTTTAAATGGCATGTGCCTTGATAATTTTGTACTTTATATTCTATATATATATTAAGTACATATTTTTGTCAACGCATTGCGACTCGGCGGATCGTATATAATACACAAGCCGTACCTTTTAGATTTTATGAGATAAAAACTCATCCCTGCAAAGAATTATTATTGTATTTAAACATAATTACAACCGAATCGCTGATGCGACCTATACCTTTAATAATAACTAAACGCATATTATTATAAGATAAATAATAATATTACTGCGCGATGTTTGAAGAAAATGACATTTATATGAAAAAAACCGTCTAGTCCACGTATATTATGTATACGCTCCTGTATTATTATTTTAATATGTTTGAAATTTATGAAAAATATACAAAAAAAAAAAAATAATAAGTCACATAAATTAAGGTTAAGAGAAACTTGAATGTCACCTGCAGTTTTGTTTTAATTTCGAGTGCGCGTTACTTACAACAACAAAAAAAAAAACCCAATGTAATCGAATAGTTTATTTTAATATTTTTTTTTTTAAATAAAGCTTGTTTTTGTTTTTTAATAATAATTATGATATTATATTATATTTATATTGCGTGCAATCGTATTCTGATAATTACTACAACTCGCGAGCAATTCAACAACATAGATGATATCATAAAGGGAAAAAAATTATATTATCCCTCCATGTCATATCAATATTATATTTTATTTTTATTGCATTATATCTATGGCAAATGCCATTAACTAGCTAAGCATCTTTATTATCTTTGAGTTCGTGATTTTTGGATTTGACAAATCGATTATTGTAAATCGCTATCATAAAATAGTAAATTGATTTTGTTGCAAATGTTGCTCGATACATTGGATTTACTGTCAAATTTCGTTCTATCAAGATATTTCAAAATCCACATACGCGTATATTAAATTAGTATAAACTGTTTTTTTTTTTAATTATATTATCTATAAAAACAACATTTTCATTAAATATTTCTTTCGGTGAACAAACGATAAAAGTAAAATGGAAGTTTCAAAAATCACACCTGCGATAAAAACGGCAATTTACGGTTAGTATAATTTACTATAATAATTATAATAATAATATTATTATTTTCCTTTGTAGTTATCGACAATATAAAATTTAATGTGTATTGATACCCATAAAATGTTTAGTTTTTTAATAATACCTAATAATATAATTTGTGAAAACTGAAAATTCTATTTTACAGTAAACCGTGACAAATATCGGAGTTTGTCCACTACATCATCCATCACCAGCAAAACTGTGTATATCGACAACAAAGTGGAGCAGAAAATTGATGCAGCGACTCAAACCGACGGCCTAAAGTACGACATTTTTTCAGAAGCTAAAAAAATTATGGTCAGGCCTATCAAAAATGTTTTCCGGTTACTAATTTATTACTTTGGGTGTTCATTATTGATAGGTTATTATTTTTTTATTTAGTATAAAATTATAGTAAGAAGATATCTTAGGTTTTTGTTATGATAGAGCAATCCTCTACAGCGTTTTGCAGTATACTGATTTTTGTAATAAAAAAATTTAAAAAAAATACTTACCGGCTCAATTTATTATTGTTGAATTAACTTAAAAATTAAAATAATTTGTTCCAAGTAATATATATATATATATATATATATATATATATTATCATAATAATATGTTAACATATGCATAAATTATAATCATTGATATTATTGTAATCTATTGTGATATTTATTATTAAATTATGTCAAACTGTTATTAATATTATTATCATTATTTCGATTATTGTAAGATAACTAAAACAAGCACTATTAATACAATCATATTCATATAATCCTGACGTTCTCAGGATTTTTAATGGACGTGGTAGACAAATTGATCGCAAATTTTGCCGGTTAAGTTATGTACATTAGAATATACATTAAATTTCAACCAATGTTATTTTTCTATTTAAAATAAAATTGAGTTATGATTAATTTTATAAAAGTAAAGTCGATTGCTTCCGACGTACTTATAAATAAACACAATTAACACAGAACACTATTACAATTTGTCCAGCAGTGATCGCATCAAGAGAACACCGCTGAAGAGCATTTTTTCTTATATATTCCCATCTCTTATATATTGCAGTTAACCCAATTCTATATTGCTACATTTACTAAAACTTACTAAGATTATTAATACTAAATTTTGCATAACAAGCATGTTTTCTTAACTTAGATCATAGCTCTGGCATTTATGAATACAAATATATAATATATATATAT
>JACXSJ010002308.1:0-49067 GCA_014851325.1 Pentalonia nigronervosa | reverse complement strand
ACGCCTTACATGGGGTCCACACTTAAAAAACAAGCGTAAAGCTCTTAATTCAAGACTCCACCTTCTTAGACCCTTACTCCGCTCAAAGCTCTCATTAAAAACCAAAAGAACAATATACATGGCTCTTTTAAGACCCATATGGTACTATGGCATACAACTTTGGGGATCAGCCAAACCCTCAAATACTAAAACAATCCAGACATTTCAGTCTATTTGTCTACGTCTAATATCAGGTGCCTCTTGGTATATTACCAATGAATCACTCCATAAAGACATTTGCATTCCAACCTTAAACAGCCTTGCCAAAATCACCTACAAAAAAACTCACAAAACATTCAGCACTCACCCAAATTGTTTAATCACCCAACTGTCATCCAATCAAATTCCAGGTAATCCACCCAGGCACCTGAAAAGGAACTGGTGTAGGGACCTACTCTCTCTTTAAACCACCCTCCACGGGGTGTCGCCACTGGGCGACTTCCCCCCTCCCGTCTTTAAATCGTCATCACATTTACTTATTGTATTATTAACATGTAAATACAGATTGTAAATATTATCTTTTGTTCAATAAAAAAAAAACATTTATTTAAGTTAATAATTATTAATATTTACTATTTTCCAATAAAATAGTGATACGGGTACTCGGTTGAAATCGAGTACTCTTATGTACGAGTACCAAAAAAATTTGTGTCGAACCGAGTCGAGTACTCGCCCAACTCTAATAAACTATAATAATATATTATTTAAAAATTGATTTGACTTACCTTTAAAAAGCTGAGGTTATGATCGTAAACATTGCTTCGAAAGTAATCTTTCCACTTGACAATACAAAATACAAATGAACTAATAAGTAATATTTATATTTTACATAATATCACAGACGACAGTGTTGTTAGTCGCGGACGAAAACGGTATATTTTTAAATTATATAACAACAATAATACATCGAATTAATAATATATGATACATATTACAGTAGAACCTCATTAATCTGGACCTCATTAGTCCGGACTTCGCTTAATCCGGATATTCATTTAGAATACGTAAATTACGCTAGTTTATGTCGTAGATTAAAATAAACAAGAAAACGAGTTCTACAAATTTCCCATGAATTCAGGTTATTGCGATTACAAATTTCTGTGTCTAGCATTTATGCGCAATATGGGATTGCCAAACAAACCGTCTCGGATATAAGAAAGAAAAAAGATGATATAAGAAAATTTGTTCCTAAATTTAATGTGGAAAAAGAAACAAGTGTTGTAAAAAGAATGACCAAAGATTAGCAGTTTTTTTTAACCAGTAAGTGGTGTCAAGTGGAAATAATGAAGGTGAGCCTTAATATGTACTATATTAAGTGTGTAATGATTATAATACAATTGTCATATAATCAGTTTGAAACTTGTATAATAAATTAATATCGAATACATTTTTTTTAAATTTATAATTTACGATTTTTGTTTATTTTGTTTAAACCGGACATTCAATAATTTGGACAACCTAGAGCCCCATATAGTCCGGATTAATGAGGTTCTACTGTATATATCGTTATCGTATATTATAAACAACACGGCGACGGCGGCCGGCAGGCGGCAGCGTAATTTCTATTTATATAAATACCTTATGTTTCGTATGTTTCTTAGAAAAGCAAAATTATATTTAAGGTACGATTATTATCGTATTGACGTATTATTTATGTCATATTCTTTAGATTTTAAATTTACCAAAAACTGATAAACTCTTATTATAATCTAAAAATTGTAATAAGTTACTTGTACAACCAAATTGTCCGGCCCTATAATTCGATTATTTTCGACCGGCCCATCGGGAAATTTCCCGATCTCCCGATCTGCCAGTCCGCCCCTGAATACAAATACTTTAACTAAAGCAATAGGATAAATCATTAAATAGAGGATTTCATACTTTAATGGTAATATAATATATATATGGCCTATGCCATATAATCGTGCAAGGGCATACAATTTAATAATAGTGCACCGGAATCACAATTGACATTAATTTATGTACTGTGTTCTATCGACCTTTTTTCCCGAAGAAATTAAGTTGAACTTAATTTAATTATACAGCTGTAATTTCATTTAGTTCCTTCTATTCCAATTTACAATATTCTACAATTTTGCATGATAAATGTCTACCAATTTACATTAATTAATTACATTTAAAATGCATTGGAAGTTAAGTCCTAGCTTTGTTGTTTTTGTTTGTATTTCATACGTCAATGACGTATAGTGTTTATAATAAATCTAAAATAGAGGCACATCCGTGCATTATACAGGGTAATTTACTAGGCATACCCATGGAAGTCCATATTTCTTTAAGTTACGAAGTTATTCAAATTTTTATTTTTCGAAACTTGTAAGTGGTCATATTAAAGAATAAAGACCATATTTTCAAATACCATTAGGTAGGTACCCGTTATAATATGTCATCTAAGGAGTTGTCTTGCAGTAATACAAACTTTATTTTTGTGGAATATGAATTGTATTTTTTTTTATTGTAAATTATTATGTGTTTATTATTATTTTTTTTTTTTTTTTTGAAAACGTTTATTTATCTAAATTGAATTTTGAACAAGAAGCTTTTGAGTTATTACACATTGTGTACCAATAATTATAGTTCTTAATAATAGGCTTATGTAATATAATAATCTATAAACTATATGTAATATTTAGTATTTCAGCATTTAATATACCTACTATATAGTTTATAATTATAACTTTAAAATTACAATGTTTTAATTCTGTTTTATCTATGCAATATGAACAACTCCCCAAAAACATAACATAAACATTGTGCTTCTCAAATTTTTCGATTTTCCTTTCTTTGTGTAAATGGAAAGTTACTGTTCCTTATTTGTTATCATATTTAAAAATTGAGTTTTTTCGCTGTTGAGTTTTTATTTTTTATTTTGTCAACTTGGTGTAAAACCGGCATAAGACAATTCCTTTAAAATGTTGATTTAAGTATATCAATATTTTTAAAATATTTACCTACATCATAACAATTTATAGTTAAAAGGGACGATTATCATTTTAAAAAAAGAAATTTGTATCACCCAAGACACACTCCGTTCAAAGTATAAAAAATTTAAATATTTTAAAATACAGCCTTTGATATCTTTGATTGTATTCTAGAATCTACACGATTGAAATCTAGGCTAGCCAACAAATAAGATTTATCAATTCTCCAAAAAATGTTAATTAAACCTGCCATTTGCCTTTCAATTAAAAATTATTGACACGTTGATTATCAATCACTAAAATATAAACTTATGAATATAAAACTAATTTCAAACTTGTTCATTGCACGTTCAAACAATGATTTATATCTACTGGTTTAAAATTTAAATTAATCTAAAAAGTTATAAATTTCCATTCCAAAACCACTATGTTTATCAAATTATATGATGACGTCACACATATTTTTTTTCAAATATCTTTCGCTGTCGCGCGAGTATAAGTTTTTTTTCGAATTATTTAAAAGCAGAATTTATTATATTATATTTGAAAACAAGCAACTGGAAAAATATTCGATTTTTAAGAACTGTTGCAGTAGATAACGAATATCATTTTCATCTGAAAATATTATCAATATGTATCTACTCTAATGTTAACAATAGTTTTAGTCTTGCGTACGAAATATGATATTTTTCTCGTATTGTATTATTAATACATATAATATGGCAGACATAAAATAAATCAATGTTTGGCGTCCCCTTAAATCTTAATGGCCTCTATAGTATTAATTTTAGATTTAATAAATAAGAGAATTAAATTACTTGGAATATATTGAGAGTTTCAACTTGAAACCGATATTTTTGGTATTTTTATAATATAACATGACTGGTATAATAATATAACGACATTTCTTATTTAGGACGATCCATTATTAATCATTATTATGAATATAAATTGTCTACTAGATAAGTCTTGGAACGACGAATAGCTTAGTATTAATTTCGTGAATTGGTTTCTACGAAATCTACTTTTCAAAATATTTGTATTTAATAGTTTTATTGATTCATTTATACACTTATGAATTTTTCACATAATACTGAAAGTAATCAACAATATATGTATTATATCTAAATGCGGGAAACCTATCCGAAATTATCATTTTTATGGATTATTATTATTTTTTTATCAAAAATCTTTATATGTCATGAAATATATTCGGACCAAGACATTTTAGAGAAAGTCGCTTTGGATCTTATTTTTGTTTTAAATGTATATGACATGCCAAAAATAACGTTCTACAAAGATCGATCATAAATGGCTATATTATAAGGGATAATATATGTATAGTTTTATTATGATCGATCTTATGCGCATCATATATTTTTGTATTAGAAATAAAGGTTCAGACACGTATAATATATTGTAAGTTATTATTCCTCATGTGAATACACACAATCATTTTTATAATGCAAGTTATAAATATTTTAAATAACATTTTGACATTTACATTATTATTTTTATTATTTATTTGCAACTGCGTATTACTTCGTTTTTATTTCTAACTTTGTACCTCATCATGATGACAAATTTAAAATGTATTTTAGGTATAAACTTAAAGTTTAATAATATGTAAATTAGGTTTCTTTAAAATATGTGATCAGTTACATGCATTTATTGTTTAAATTCGGCGTGAAATTAAATATATTTATTAAAAACAAAAATAATTACCTCCATTTATTATTTCGTCAAATTAAAATGTCCCAACGTTCGCATAGTAATAATTAAATTTAATGAATCTTATTCAAAATAACAGGTGTATGTTTTTTTTAAAATTTAAATTGGTTATTATATTATGGGTAGAGTAGAGTTTATTCAGTACTTTTTTTATTGATCAGAACATAAAGTAAATGTACGCTGTATACTTAACGTCCGAATGGCTTCAATCAAAATATATTTTAGCACGATGTTATCGAATTTTATTTGTTTCATAATATTTGTATGTGCTGTTTGATAATTCATAAAATATAATACCTATTATTTTATTACATTGGAACATTTTAATTCTGATAAACGGTTTACCAAAACGTTAAATTTGTATTTATTTTTCTAGTTGTTAAAGTTAGGTAGCATACTTAATCATTTTCAATATGATTTCTGTATTTATCTTGATTTAACTTATTATAGCCGTGAATTTGTTTCATTATTATTATCTTTTTTTATGTATTGTAATATGGCACATGGTAAAATATTAATGATATAAAAACTAATATTATAAAAAATACAACGTATCGTTAGACCTTCTTATCTTTTAAACTGAACAGCTCTCGAATAAACGCACTTTGATGAAGTTTTTTTTTTAAAACTGAACTGCGCTGTGCTATATGAAATCTCGAGTCGATGAGGTTTAGAACTGAAAAGGGACGAGCATAAAATAAAAATTCCGTCGTAACCCACATAAGTAACAGCGCCGGCTTAATGAAATTATCATTGCGTTATTTATTTACAAAGTACGGAGATAACACGACGAAAGTTTAGTGTGTATCACTTATTACAAGTGATTCGACGACGGTTAGTTCACTATAATATTGTAAGTTTTCGACGCTTGAAACTGAAATAGATTTAATGCAAAGTCAAATATTTAATAGAGATTTTAATAAATAATTATTTGCATAATTAAGGTTTTTAGTCTTACATTATAAGCCGTCAGGTAAAAATAATTTGTCGGAGGTAAGTGCTTTTGAAGGAACTATATACAATCTTAAAAGTCATAATAAATATTATATAAACACACATTTGTAATATACGTAGTTATTTCCTATAAACGAGCTCTGAGAATAATTTCAATCTCTTAACCTTTAAAATATGCATGCAGGAGGTACTCATATATGCGTAAAGAAAACTAAATGAACATTCCTGTGTAACGTATAAACGATACAAAAATCAAAGCATTTCTTTTAACGTTAACATATATTATATGTTTATGTAAATAAGCTATGAAGAATTTCAGAAAAACAAAAGATTAATTTTACACTATACCTATAATAGTTCTGAAACTAATGTAAAATAATATTTTAATATTTTTCTGACTCTGGTGTACCGATCATGTAACTTAAATTAATTGGTGCGATGATTTTGTATAAAGTCTTTTAAATTACACTATATTTATTATTATTATATTATATTATATTTTATTACTATATTTATACTTATTTAATCGTATTGAAATTAAATTACATAGATAGTTTTTTTAAGATGTCATATTATCTATATTTTAGAATGGACAATTCCGGGAATACAATGTGCCTGGTGATCGCAGGAAATTTTCGGAGACATGTAAGAATTCACTGGAATTATACAGAAACTTCGGGAACGAATTATAGATCTCACAACATAAGACTAAATATTAGTGTAGTGTATTTGGTTTAAATAATTGTTTGCTAAATTTTAATTAAAAAAAGTACTTATAACAGGGCTTATAAATATTATGATTATGATTATAATGTTACACATGACAAAAAAACAATTGAAATTCTCAAACATAATTAAAACGGAAAACGGTAAACAAAAATAATTAAATACCACAAAATAAAACATAACGATTAACAGAATACATAATATATCATTAAAGAAAACATAATGCCAAACGTAATGTATAGAATACCATTTAACAAAAAATAACGCAAAACGAAATAATTTAAAATCCATTTACTTAAAAGATATATTATTAGTTGTGTAGAAATATTTATTTTTTAACTTAGCTATTAATTCAAGAATTTATTATGTTCCGTATCAGGGCCTTTCACCGCATTAGATATTATTTTTAACGATAAACGATAAAAGCAAAGGTTGCATAACATTTTAATTATAATTATGATAAACGGGTATAAATATATTTATTATTATATGGGTACCCGTGCTAAAATCGGTGCTAAATTGATAAAATCGATGACTGTAGTCATTTTGCACCTTTTGTCGTTTTACTTATTTACAATTTAATCCAACAAATCTTTTATAGCTTTAAAAAATAATCAAATTCAAATTAAATAAAAATTATTAAAAAAATCCTTCTTTTTATTTATTATTAATATTTTAAACACTTAATATCTCAGAGTTAAATAAATAGATATGACGGAAACGGATGATACTGTAGAAATGAGTAATATAAATTATCAAATGACATAATACGAATTTATAGTAACGAATAATATTTCTTGAACATATCGAAATCCTAATAAAAATTTGTGAGATCCCGTGACGAAAAGATACCCTAGAGTCTAAAGACAGACCCTTGTCCATATTACAGCCATACCTAAAATATACGTATTTGAGGTAAAATGTAACTTTCTGCGCGTCAGAATCGACAGTAACTAGAGTAAATCTAGTCTTAGATAAAAAAAAATGGGAAGTTATAGATTATATGTAAATGCCATAAAAATATTTGGTTGGTGTTCCTGATGTTACAATAACAATAAATACTATTAAATAATTAACAAAACACTTGTCTGATATTTTATCGATTTTTTTATTATATATTTTCCTTATTTTGTTATCCAATTGTGCTTAATGATAAATAACTATCATGATAAAAACCACCATGCTATAAGATTGTATAATGCATTTTATTATTTTAGTAATTTATAAAACAAAGTAGTGATACTTATGTTAAGAATTTATTAATCAAGATACCTAACTGTCTATAATTATTGAACAATTGTCATTTTTGATAGACTTTTGGTATTCCCGGGAATTCTTAAAAATCTAAGGATAAGAAATTGCAATTCAAGAAATGACAAAGAAGTAAAACGATTTACGTATTACATTTTTATATTATAAATCTTTAGTATACAATAAATATACGTAAATTGAACTTTTAATCTGTTTATTTGTTTTTTTATTGCAGCGTAACTGTAAATATGTTAAATTTAATAATGTTAATAATACTGTCCATATAACCTGTATCCTGTAATTATAATTTTATAATATATATTTTTAGAATTTTTGTTTAGATTTGGCTTTAAGAATGATTAGATATGATACATTTTTTATGTTTTTTGAAATTATTACAATGAGCATGTATAATTTATTTATACATTTATTATATTCAATTTATTAAGATATCTACAAATAAGGCAATAAAATAAAAACTATTTTTATCGCTTTTATTAAATTTATATATTAGTTATATAAATTCTAAATGTATTAGATATATTAGGTATGTTATTTTAAATTAGTATATTTTTTCGAAATTTAAATTAATTATTAGCATAAAATATAAAGTGATCATCATTGAACAAAGTGTACTAAAAAAATTTTTTTTTACGTATACCTATATCTTTTTATGTTTAAAATAGCAATAGAAATTAACATTTTCAGAAACATTAAATGGTTATTAGAATGAAATTAATATATTATTAAAATACAAACATTTCACTTGCCCTTTCAAAATTTTAAATAAGTCTTGTCCACAGTATATAACCATTGGTTAATTTAATAGACGTTTAAAGACTCGTAGACGGCAATAAACCCTGTGGATAAAAATAAAAATACACGTATAAAGTCTACTTTAAAATGGTTTATTATTGACATGGGTTACCAATTTTCTATTATTTCATTATTGTTCAGCGTTCACTCTTTAATTATCTATTACTAAACATGGGACCTATACTAAAAAACATGTATTGAAATATACCGTTTTTTTCCGTGGACTCAGTAGGCTCAAATTTGATGACGCCCATAGAAATATTATACGCAACGAGGCAAAAGTCAGACAAAAATACTTCTGAATACAAACACCATAAGTTCAAAAAATACTGATGTAAAATAATATGCCTTACATCACTCAAATATACCATATATAATATACCATGTTATAATATAATGATACACAATAAACAGTTAATAATAAATACAAGATCGGCTGCAAGTATGAACTATAAAAGGCCGTGGGTGTACATCAGAGTTTGATCCGTACGCTCTTATTGATGTAACGATTTTAAAAAAACGTCGTCATACCATTAAAATCAAGTGTAATAAAATAAAAAACTATATTTACCTATTGAAATAATATTCATTAAAACGTCAATTTATATTATTCATACATTTTTATATTGGTTTTCAGCAGTCACATTAAATAAAAATGTTTATAATTTAAAAAATATATATGTTATAAGTTTTCTTTATTCAAAACATGTCAAATCAAACCACCTAAGGCTATAGCAGGATGAAAACTTTTTACGCCTTAGTAAATCAAAAATCTACACTACAAATAAAATGTTAAAGTTGTATCAGGAGATTATTGCTGTTACGGGTTCCTAAGTTGTTTGTGTTGTAAAGTGCACGTCAATTCAATCGAAGTGCTTGTTACAGAGGTAAGTATGTAGTATGCAATATAGCATACGTCATCACAACTCACAGTCCAGATGGATTAATGTCTTAAGAAAAGTATAGAAATGCATTTAATTATATACTTCAATTAGATATCTTCAAGTTTGAATGATAAGAGTTGTTATAGGTACCAAATTATATTAAAAATAACGTATGTTTTAAAGGTGTAAATATGTAACCCACAAAAACACAAACAATGTACATGTGAAAATGTGAACACAAATTTTCGAATTTAATGACTGAAAATGCACTCATTACTCAAAGATTATCGGAAACGGCCAGATGCATTTCGAGTAGGGATGGGGGGCGGAGTTCAGACGAAAGTATACGAATCTCCCTTTGTGTTTTAGTCCAAAACGAGTGTATTTGCCTCGTAATATTATTAAAAATAATGGCAGCTGGTTATAATTTAGTAAAAAAAAAAAACCCATTTCACAGAAAAATCGTCTGGTCAGGTTGATAGAAAAAAAAAACAAAACAAAAAAAAAAAATGGTACACAATTTTTACCGAAATAAATTAAAATTAAAAAAAAAAAAACAGCACAGTTCGAAAACGTCCGAATTCGGTCGGCGAGACAACAATGATTATAAAATATGACGCCAACCACATAATATAATATATTATTACTATTATTATACACACACGGTAAATCATAATCTACGTCACATGTCGTTGGCAGTTATTATTGGTGATGATCAAACACGGTTCGTTCACAGTATAGGCTGAGCAAACCGTTTAAGTCCGCTGTGTGCGTTAACAGGGGCGGACACGTGGAACACTAACCGCCGAATGACGGGAGGACAACGTCGTTATTCTCATTCGGTAACCGAAAATCAAACAGCACTCTATATAATAATAATCACGACAACAATGACAACGACATCGGTGAGCGATGATGACAATATAACGACGTGTAACTATAATAATAGTAATTATTATTATTATTATTATTATTATTATTATTATTATTATTATTATTATAGGATATTATGAAACGTTGATGATGTGGTGCGTGCGAATACGTCAAATAGGATTTGCCCAATAACCGTATTGAATCAACACGTAGCCACAGCGGCGAGAGAGGATATTCGAATTATCTCTCCGGCGCCTACAAAGCACCACCTACCCACCACCCACTGCAAAGCTCCTCGTCCGAGACTCGTCGTAACGAGTGGGGGAGTACAATAATATAACCGAGTCTATTATAACCTCCGTTTAAAATAATATACACTTTAAAAACGATAATAATAATTTGTTCAGGATTCCGCGGTTTTTTAAATACATTTTTTTTCATGTATCTACCGTTACAGCATATGACATTTGTCGGTGGGGGAGTCGGAAGGGGTAAGAGAAATGTGGATGGATTTTCGTCATGAAGATAATATGTTTATTTTGCGTATAAATGGCACATATTACAAGAAGGCATATTAGATATTATTATCATACCACATATATTAAAAAAAAAAACAGTGTTAATGCAAAATCATATTTGAGTGCTTAAACTATTTTTTTATCATTTTAAGAGTAAGTACCACTAGTTAATAATTATGTAACTCCCAAAAAAAATAACTAAAACACATTTTTATAGCTTCTTTAAAAAATATTTTTCTTTAAAATTTCCTCTTCGATAGGTACATAAAATGCAACGCAAATAGTTGAGTATAGCATTCTACTATTTTATCGTTTGAGAAAATAATTGTAAAAGCATAATATATTATGTTACCTAACCTTTTTTTTATACATTTTTGCGTTACAATGAAGTAAAAGAAACTGGATGGATCATAATCTGTTCTAGGTTTAGAATAAAAAAAGGTTTGCGTACATATGATATTCAAAAAGATGAAACAGTTTGTAGTTAAAATAAAATAATATTCATTCATTCATTGTAAGTAATTGCAATCGATAATAATAGCGTAACTGCACGAGTTCTAAAGGCTCCTTATAGTTATAATATTATAAATGTAAATATGGTGTTATGATAAGTATCTATTAATAATTAATATTTGTAAGCTAATTTATTTAACACAACTAAATGCATTTTAACGAGTTATTACAGAACAAAAAGTAAATCAAGTTTAATCAAATTTATTATTCGGTATCAGTAAATAATAACTGCACATTAATTCGTTTAATCTCAAAATAAATAATATTAATATTATTATGTTAGGTGCCATTAATATTGATATCTTGAATTGAAATTGTTTTTGTAAGTACAACTAGTCTACCCTTTCACGATGATTGTTCATTAAATTATAAGTTTAGATTATTTTTTCAAAGAGGAGAGAGCCTCCCCCCTCTACAATGGGCGCTAATGATTGAATTTACTGGTTATTGCAATTATTACAAGTATTAGTTATCTTTTATCTATGTTCGTATATAGGTATAAAGTATTTAAGATCATAATAATTAAAAAAAACCGCAATCATTAGGAGGAATTTATATTTTTTGAGGGGTTTTAGGATGCAAATTTCTTCATAGTATAAGCTTTTCCAGAACACAGAAGTTTAGAGTCTGAACTATCGAGAAGATAGATCTTAATGCCATTATCATTAATTATAATAATAATATTAAATGCGCATGTCATCGTAAACTCCACTCGCGCAGAATGGCAGCTGCACGACAGACCGAGACCGAGCGCCGTTTTATTCATTAGCGCGGCGACGACGATGAACTTTATTCGCAATCTATCGCCCTCTTCTCACCCGTACGATAATAATAATAATAATTGTAATTGTAATTGTTACAATAATATTGCTACGCTCCGATGACGACACAATAATATATTGCACCACACCGACGACGATTGTACATAATATTATATTAATTCAATATTTATAGTTAGCAGCGATCCGTACAATATTATTATTACACAATATAACGACATGAATAATATTTATGTTTTTACAATAATTTCGCGAGATCGGAAACAACAGTTTCTATGCTGTTCTGCCGTACGTGCAGAACTTCACACACACACGTCACTCTGCGGTGTTTGATATTTAATTATTATTATATTGTTATTGCAACGATTCGGTTTAAAAGAGCTGAGATACAGTTTAAGATATTAATATAATAATAATGAAGTAAGTATCTGTACGGCAAAAATCTTTGCCACCAAAGAAGCAATTATCTAAGCCGAATCCATTCCCTCATAAATAAAGCCATCAACTAGTCAAATCTCCCAATAAATACTTATAACATTACGGCCAGCTCTAACAATATTACTGAGTTTATGTGAGTCCATTCGCATATTGATATGACCGGTAATATATATATATATATATTACCAAGAAATATCATCTCCTGAATCAATTGTAAAAAAATCACTACCGTATACAGATCTACTTCGAATAATGTTCGGCCAAATCTCCACACAACAGTGGTAGTCCTAGTGGGACTGTCCAACAGATAACAAATTAAAAAAAATACTATAAAAACAGTCCAAAAATTGCGATCTCCAACTAACACTGTCCGTATAATAGATAATATTATCACTAGAGCAAAATTTGACCAAACACGTCACACCCGTTCTCATCTTTTCAATCAATAAAAACAGACAACCTGCCATCTGTGTGATGTACCACTGATAATCGAACATCCCATACTCTACTACCTATGTATAATAAATAATAACACATGAGCTACCCCATAGACATGGATGAAGCGTTTGATGAAATCAACACTATTGTGTCTTATTACGTATATTTATTATTTTTACAACGCCATCTGACTCATAAACCTGTTGTAAATAAACATTTCAAATGTAAATATTCATACATACCTTTAAAATCTATACTATTTATATGCGAAACAATATTTATAGTGTAAAATAATGTAAAACTTGCAGGCTAATGATTTAATAGTCAAAGCTTTTATTACTAATAAATGAAAAAAATATATATTATAATACTACTCACCAGCTATCGCTTCACGATAAAATAAGCTTTCAAATTAATTTAAGGAATGACCGTGTAAACAGCTGCAGACGATAACTACAAGCGCATATAAATTAATATGTCAACATTTAGAACTAATAATTGATTAATATCATAATACGTCTTAAATAATATAATATTACATATTTTTAATAATCATATGTTTATGGATCGATGTTATCAACATTTAGAGCGCTACACATTATTTTTCGCTTGTCATTTCATTACTATATATTGTCATCTTATTTGCAAAAGTCGACGGGTAACCAATATAATATTATCTTATATCGTGCTTAAACTTAGTCTAAACTAACCCAACCCCTCTTAGCTGCTGTTATAAAAGATAAAAAAAATAAATAATTTCGACAGCCAGTGTCAGTCACTACTTATTCTTGTGAGGTGCAGCAGCCCGGTTCGATTCCAAGAAGGAAAATTTATGATGAGCACGTGATACTTCCACAAAGATAGAATTTACCTAGACAAATGGGAAACATAAGTACCGCAACCACAGCCACTGCAGGCAAACGGATCGGTTGTTAAACGGTATTACAGGTGTCCGTTAATCGAACTGGCGCAATACGAGCCACGGAGTTAACTTTGAGGCGGCCACCAATATTACTATTCCAGAACACCAGAAAAAAGCATAATTGGTTTTGTCAAAAACTGGGTTCGCGTAAAAAATATTATTTTACCTTATTTTATTTTTTTGTTTTTTCAGACGTTATTAAAAACTACTGGCATTTTTACTTCTTGAATGCACCACTTAGATTCTCGTTTTAAATAGAAAAGTTACTGAAGTTGAAAATCAAAACATTATTTTGACTACTTATCGTGTACATACTACATAAACACAAAAAAAAACATAATTTTAGCTATAATAATAATAATTTAATTGCTCCTCTCAGATTCTTATAATATAATATATTATTTTTATAAAATTTATTTTTTATGTGTAATATAATATACAATTTATTTCTAACTTATGTATTTTGTAATTTTTTGTATTTTTATAACTATTTTATTTAATATTATTAAAACGAGCAATATTGTAAAATTCAAAAGTCAGATGCTAAACGCTACATAATTGCAATAACGATTAAAATTATAATTAGGTCGAGTCGAACCTATAAAATGGACTTCGTGACAAATAAAAATAGGTTTTTAAAATTATTCCAGATGTTCAAACTTGAAGTAAAATTCATGACGTAAAAGGTAGAAAACAATCAAAATTCTTTCAATTATGAGTAATGTACATAAATACAAGAAATTATAGAAAACGTATAAAGTTCATGAGATTAAATTAATATTTATCATGATTCATGTGGAAGCACTATTTTTAGTGACCATCTAAACGAACTCCTTTTACAACGAAAAGTCCACCCACTGAACGAAAAATATTTGAAATCGCCTGGCCATTATATTATATTTTATCACAATTATATAATATCATAAACTATAACAATGTTCCTATTAAAACTGAATGGCGTAGACTCCGCTAAACCTACCTTTAATCGACAACAATTATTACAGTATCAAAATAAAATTAATATCACTTCATTGTTCAACTGAAAATTGTTTTAGTTACCGGCGCACGCTCATACGAAATATGAATTTACGCGTTCATTATATATTAGAAGTTGAGGATTTAATTAATTTTGGCTTTGTAGTACTACGCATGAACTCAAACTTTAATTTGCATAATATGTTATTAAAAAAAAAAAAAAAAATTATGGCTAGGAAATTATTGTATTATATTTCAATAAATTAAATAAATAAAATAATGATTCGAATGAACTAGTTTTATTTTAAGTTAAGAGGGTAAAGATATTTGATCTATAATAAAATTACCAATTTGTGAAATTTGTCCTCGATAAAAGATAAAGAAATCACTAAATAGGCATAGACACACAATCGACTAGACACGTAGGCACCTAACTAAAAAATTCTATTTTTCTATTTTGACACGTAAAAACTGTGCTTTCACTCGGTCTAGGATTGGTTTTAATCTATATTCATTCGATAAATGTATTGATATAAATACGTCTAAAGTTAAACTTTCTGAAAACACGTTCATAGTTTTTTTTTTTTTTATATTAAAAATTAAATTTTTGTCGTAACACAGTTTTTTTGTATAATTTTCATTTTTCGTGTTTGTTTGACTTAAAAAGTTGACTTAAATTTAATTAGGTTCCTTCCATAAAAAAATATTTATAAGGCATTTTTATCGTATAACTTACTGTTACTATAAATGTTTAACAGAATACAAAGTATAAGAATCACCTACCCGTGAGTAAAAAATATTTAAATTCAATAAAAAAAAAAAATAATAATAATAATAATATTACAATAATTTTATACTGCATCATTCATATTATATTTTAGGAGCTGATGAAACATCATATAATCATATTATAATATTATAATACTTTCAAAATCATAAATAATAATGCAAATATAATGTTGTTAGTGATTTTATAAAAATATTATGACTTTAAATATTTAGAAAAATAATTTGTAGATTCAGACGAATAATGTCGTAATGATGAATACACTCATAAAATCTAAAAATATTGAATAATCTATAACAATAACGATATGTTTTGAAATGGATCTGTAATTCGCTACACGCTTATAATTATAATGTACATAAACCAAAAAAGTATTGTCGCTACGAAGACGTTTCAGATACGCCTTGACAGATTGGCATTCCACGATTTCTATAGATATAAAATATACAATATAATTGACTTTGCGTTGTACCACGAAACTTTAAATTGTACCCACTCACGATGATGCGTTTTATTACATTTTATATAATATAGTATGTTCCCCTTATTTTATACTTTTGTAACTATAGTTACTCAGTTTTATCGAACACATACTTTTATCAAGTTACTTAAAGTCGTGCCACACGTGCTGCACGTATGGTGCATGTGTGTACGTGTGTAGGTATGTGTGGGTGGGTGTAAGTGGTGATGAGATAACTTATAACTAGATCAGAGAGCATCTGATGTTTGCCAAACGAGCTCGCACCATTTGCAAGTATTAACATAATACAAACGTGTTGTAGTTGTACAATAATGATCAGTAAACTGAATTTTTATACTTCGCATACTTATTTTGTATGTCTACTATTTCAAATAACTCTGATCTACAAAATGTATTATTATTCTTTCGAGGCAATTCAAGTTTTTTAAAAGTTTCTTTTGTTAATAATTTTATTTGACATCAACACGAGTACCAATTAGTAACTTTTAACGATATGAAGAATAAATGTTTAGTTTGTTTGTGTACGAACAAACAATAAAACATTATAGAACATATAATACCTATACTTACTATAAAATATGATTCTTTTCAAAGTAAACACTAATTTTCTTTAAAAGTGATATAAATGTTTATCGATATTTTTTTATACATTATTTGTTATTGTATCAAACCAATATAAAAAAATTATTTTTTCCAATTTTTATTGTTATAATTTTTAAGTTAGTACTTTTCTACATTACAGCTTAATCATTTAATATTTTCCTAAACAAAATATTTTTTTGAGAATTTAAATGTTTAAAAATTGAGTTTCGAATAAGTCGTTAATTAGTAATTAGCATTTTAATTTTTGATGAGCGGAATAGTACATCATTATTTAATGGGTTATTTTTACTATTTATTTAATAGTTATTTCTACTCTATTCCACTTCTCTGAACTTTAAAATCGTATACCTAATTATATTAATTTACAAATTATTCGAATTTTGATTTTTATACATTGAAATTCTTAATATAAAAATATTCCGTTTAAGAATATGATAATTTCATATTATATGTTATCGTTCAAAAAAGTAAAAACCTAAAAAATGATATCGATATAAAAATAGAAAAAAAAGCTTTTTTAATAGTGTGGTTTTGTAATAATTTCCATCTATGTACATTTGTTTTTTCAAAAACAAATAATTTTCGATAAAATGATTATCTATTAATCTTTAAATAATCACTTTTTAATTTTTAAACTGTCATAAAATCAGATATAAAATATTTCCGATGGTTTATTATAAATAGACATAAATGGCACTAGTTAAATCGAATTAGTTATTCTTTTCACACATTTACAAAATATAAGTCAATTTACTTTAAGTGCATATTTTAAAAGTTTATGTGCTTGGTGGTTTTATTTTCTTAGAGCTACAAATATTCTGCTTTACTTCTAATAACAAATTTAACGACACGACATAAATATATATGTATGGTTTTTAAAGGTATTTTTTTTTATATAGTAAGTACTCATTACTGCTATTGTTACAGTTTTACGTGTTGTTAATGAAAATTGATCGCATGAAGTCACGCCCGGTATGTAATCACATGGAAATAGCTATAAAAAAAATATCCAAAATACATTACTTCATATAGCTAATATAGCTATTTCAATTTCAACTTTTGAATTGGACCACAGGTTGATGGAGGAGGAAAGAGTCCCGTGTTTTTTCTCTTTTGTGCTAAAAAAATCCTATATTATATTTGTGCCTTTACGGGTATTCTTTGTATTATAATGGATGTGTGATATTCGCACGGACACTGGAAAGTAACTGTTTACATTCCGCTAGGACGACAATAAAGAAAAATTATATTATATTTATACTTGAAAGGAAAAATAAACACGTTCAGCTATTATTGTGTACTTTTTTATGAAAAAAAAAACTTTTTCACGTCGTTATTTTGTTTTATTATATTTTAGCGAAAGTTGTGGTGACTGGGAGAGAGCATAATACGTTTATACAGTCGAATCTCGATAACTTAAATTTCGATAATTCGAAAACCTCGACAACTCAAATTTTTTTCTTGTCCTGTGAAGTGTTTTTAAGTTGCGTTTGAGGTATATAACTCAAAAAACACATAAGTCAAATTTATTTTTATTCCTCTCGAGATTAGAGTTATTGAGACTGGGCTGTATATATATATATATATGTGTGTGTGTGTGTGTATAAATAATGACCTATACCTATAATTCAATATATTGTAACCATACGTGTACGTTGCAAATTCTCAGCTGTCGTACAAAAATACATGCGCACGGACACTTATGGTGTTATGTTATTTCAAAATTAAAATTTTATTTTTATTTTTTGTTGGTGCATTTTCTTTCTGTATTATTTTGATATGTTATAATTTTTTCAGCCTACATAAAAGAGACAAAAATTAATATTAATTTAAAATATTATTTCTGTAAAAATGTAGTACTATCATAATATTAGTATAATATTATAACTTACTAATATAACAATAGCATAGTTAAAATTGTAATCATAATTGTATGAAATCAGCGATGCGATAGAAAAAAATTAAATAATCTCATTTGTATTAATTTTATGCGTTGTATGATTGGTCTAACACAATGTCAATATGTTCCATGTATTATGCATTTTATTTATTTTATTATTACGGATAAAGTATAATATACAATATATAGTAGTATAGAAATAACAATAGCAAATATAATATTGTAACTGTTGCAGTTACACACTAATAATAATAACAATAACAATTAAAAACATTAAATATTGAAATTAATAAAAATAAAAATAACCGCTCTGCTATACAATTGTAGTTTTCGAGTGTACTTTGAATTGAGAAGACAGTGTAATAAATAATGTTTCGAATTTTAATTCAACGATTAATCATCGTATACAATGAAAAACGATTCTGAGCAAAGACGGTCAAACTTTTGAGTCGTAATAAAAAATTATTAAAATATATATAAATTTTATATTAAAATTGTAACGAATATTCGTATTTTTTTTTAGTTTTCCCCGATTATTTTAAAAAGCAGTGAAAATTTTTTATTTAGATTTTTTAAAAGTACTAATTTTCTTACGAAAAACCTCCATCAAATACTAATAATCAAAGCATTTTCTCTTCTGGAAAATAGTGTCTTCAGGCACATAAAAAAAAAATGAAATAACACATATGACTGTACAATTAATACGTTCATCGCTGCGTTTAAGATCTGAAAGCATATACTTATAGAATAAATTACTTATCTAAATATTAAAATATAAAAACTAGATTATCACCAGAATACATTAAAACAGGGGTCAGCAACTAGCAGACATAATTTTTATGAACCCTGACGATTGCGTAATTATCATATATATATAATATAGTTCTAGCAAAACGTTTTCCTTCTTTATAATAAAATTATTAACAAATATATTTTTTGATGTTGTGAATACGGTATAGACACGTGTCTTTGTTACCACGCGTAATCTTGCAAACTCAGAAAAAAATATTTGCGAAAAGTTGATTGATACACACATGACGTGAGACGCCGCTGCGTTTCGTACCTTCAAAATAACACATATTGTGTACACTGGGCCGTATTGTTTTTCTTTACGTTCCAACGGTGGAAATAGAACAGTGAAACTAAAATCATTTTCAACAAAGCTGTCTTATCGATGGAAATGGTTGAGTTCCAGGAAATCTTATTGGTTTTTAAAATACTAATTGAATCAGGTTCCTAACACTTTACAGTGCGATCAGTTCTGAATTAAATAGATATGTTTGTTCAAGAAAATACCAATAATTAAAAATCTTAGCAACAAAACTATGTACAATGTTTTGTTTAACGTATGTATGCAAAGCTGATTTTTTGAAAATTAACTTTAAAAAAATAATTTAGAAGTCACATTAAAAAAGAGTGATACTCATTTGAAAACCAAATATTGTATTGCCACAAAACATTCCTTAATACCAAACAATCTTAGATATTTAAAATATTATGATATATTTGAAAATTACAAAAATTATAATTTGAACAAATGCATTATTTTAATGTAAAAGAGAGGTGACCATGTTTGGCAAATCACTCTGTACATAGATATAACATTTAAAACATAGTTGATAACCGTCTACTTATTCATTTAATGCGCAACGAACCATGGTTGATAGTCATGAATACTGATGTTATAAACTGTAAGATCTCAATTTAGTTGCATCCAGTGATTTGAATTTGTGTTCAGGCGGATAAACACGAAGTACATTATGTACGGACGGTTTGGTGTATGGCCGAATAAATGAATTCGTATCTTCTCATGATGCCTGGGGTGGGTTAACCTGGTTTTCACACACCAATCGAATCGTAAAATTTTGTCAATTATTCAAGTGTTGTCGTGAATTTATTTTAGGTATAAACCTAGTAGTAATTGAAAAACGGGAACTAAAGCATAATAATGATACCTATACAGGGCGATTCACAAATCATGTTAAACCCCGTGTTTTCCTTTAGTAATAAATGTATTAAAATTCTAATTTGCTAAAATTTTGAAATATACTTACTAATTACATTTTTAAATTCTTGATATTTTTGTACTATTGAAGGAGTGTCTTGGCGGTACAAGCTTTTGTTTTTTAAACAACAACCCCTTTTTATTGTAAATCATTTAGTGGATTTATTATTTTTTTTTAATGTTTATGTCACTAATTCAAAATTTTAAAGAATAATTTTTCTGTTGTTAAAATCATTGTATTTATAATGATGAAATTCATTAAAAGTTATTTTTTTAAAAATATAAATTAGATATATTATTGGATCTAGTTTTTAGTGTACTTGGACTATCTTTACAAATTATAAATATTGATAGATTAATTACTTTTGTATATTAGTTACTAAAATGTTCAACTCGCCTCAACCGTCATATGTTTTAAACCCATAACTATGGTCTTATTATTCATAACTATATAATGTTAAATAACTCAAAAATCATTTTTTCAAATTTTGATTTTGGTACGTTAACATTGTCAGAAAAATAATTTACTATTGAAGGGGGTTCGTTTGAAAAATAAAAGTTTATGTCTCCAAAGAATACTTCTTGAGTAGTACAAAAAATCTCAAGAATTTGAAAATAACATGGTCATTAACTATATTTTAAAATTCCAAATACTTAGATTTTGAATAACTGTATTATTGAGAAAAAACAGACGAACATGCCCGACGAATCACTTTATGTATATTATATTCAATTGTTGATCGAAGATCCTTTTATGGAATGATTCTTCATTCTGTAAAACATGCGATTTCTTTTAACACTCATCCCTACATTCAATTATTGTTCAATATGTTTATGAACAGATTGTTCTCCAGATTTCGTACAAAAAAAAAATTTTAATTAAAAATAACTATAAAACCTTTATGAGATAGTGAGCACATCTGACATCTGTCAAATTACGAAAATAATTGATGCACTGTAAACAAACAATATCAAAACATAATATTGTTCTATATAAAATTTAAATTTAAAATCGTCCTGTTTTTAATTATCGTTAAAATTTATCAAACCGACTCATAATCCTTTTCGAAGTATCACACACATAGAAGACATAATATTCTATATTTTTATCGCACGACAATAATATTATAACAGACTGGGGATAGACTTTGTTTTTAAAATTAAACTAAACTGAATTTATATTTTTTTTTAAATAAATTTATTACAGCGTGATAATTTAAATACGATTTTTATCGTGAGATCATGTTACGCACGTCCCTACAATTTTTTTGTTCCATAATATAATATATTTTACGTTTTGTCTTGTGACGAGGATGAGGGGAAAAAATGCAAGAGGTGGAGACTATTTCACTGTTACCACACTGAGCTGTTAGGTACATTAATAATATTTCCATTATAAATTATCATATTCATATTCATACTACATCCAATCGTTTATGATATTATTAAAATATCAGTTCTTTAACGCTCAGCACGTTTTAGACGACATGGCAACAGTACACTGGTCTTTCCGCACGCTGCTATCATGCGCATGGTCAAATATGTAAAACGAGTTTGTGGCCAAAAATCTAGATTGAGTTATGCATTGTGTATTAGAACTGAGTGGATGCACGAAACAAATATTTATAATCAAAAATTTCCTAGCATTCTATTATAATGATGATAGACTCATAAAAATAAATAATTTAAAAACACAATACTATAAGTAATATTGGCTTGAGTTAAATTGCTTTACAGATATATAAAAAAAACGTCAGAATTCGTAAATAAACACAAAGACAGTGTAATATAAGATATTTAATATTTTAACTACATATTGAACTCTAAATGATCAAAATTCGTTAATTTTCATTTTTATGCAATTTATATAGTAATGATTTGTATTTTACACGATTAATATTAAACACATTTCTATCTCATAAAATAATCATATATTTAGGTTTTTATATTGTTTATGTTAAAATATTTAGGGCTCATTGGATTTGTATCCATTTGTATATTTTTATAGGTTAATTGTACTGTATGCCAAGTAAAATATGTTTCATGAAAGTGTGAATAAAAATACAAATTCTATTAGAACATAATATACTTTTTGTGTATTTCTACACTTTTGGTTTTTAGAGCATAAATTACAATTTAAATATTTTGTGTTTTATGACATATTGCACTATTTTGTAACTTAAGTAAAAGTTATACGTACAATTAAAAAAAATAAAGATTTTTATAAAAATTGCTAATTCGCTAAAAGCAGAAAAGTTAAATTTAAAGTCTACCTTCCAATTATTATTTTATACCATATTATTAGATTCTAAGTTAACGACGAAAGTAGGTATTGATTTTACAATGATGTGTGTTATTTTCTTTTTTCTGCTTGTCATCGCCTTTTAGAGCAGTAAAAATCCTTTGATTTTTTTACTTTGGGATTTATTTCTAGTACAGAATTATATTTAGTATGAGTCAAGAGGAAAATGATTCAAAAGTAAAAAAAAATCGCAGTACTTTTAATAAAATCTAGGGAAAACAGGAATATTTACACATAACCACTATTATTTTCTTTTACGGTGTAAATCAAAAACGAATCATTTTATATAATTAACATTTTTAATAAATGCTTACATGATCATTTTTTTCATCATATCATTTTCATTTTGACACTTTTTGAATTATTTTAAATTATTTTTTTTTTTAGTTTCTTACTATAAATATTAATAAAACAATTTTCGCTAGATCAAAAAATTTTAAAATGTAATACAAAATTCCTCATAAATTGTTATTTTAGATATTTAAAAATATTAAAGATACATAGGTAGGAAAAAATTGTTTTCAATAGTTTTCTTTTGTTCTAATTTAGGTTAAATTAGATTTATAAACAATGAATAACGGTTTTAGTAATTGTGTTGGAATTTAAAAATACCATGCGTGAGTAACATTTAAGGCATATAACTATATTTTATACACACAACGCATTTTCAAATGCAATATAATGTTTTTGCAAAACTTTATTTAACTAAATATATAACTAGGTAATAGTAAAATAATTTGATTTGATAGCAATAAGAAATAATTTGGTTTGATTGTTGATCCAACCTGTGGCTTTGTGGAAAAAAGGCCAATGTCAAAAAAGAACAATTGTTAAAAATGTAATTTTAAAATATGTCAATTTTTTGAAATACATTTTAAAATCATGGGTTTTACATTAATAATGACCACATTTTTTTCCATTCTTAATTTGATGAAACTTATTTTGTGTTCTTCTAAATCAGAAAAAGTATTAGTTTTATTTTCACATTGGCCTTTTGACTAATACTATTAATATCTGACATCGAACAAAAACTAAAATAAACATTTTTTATATTAATTAAAAAAATTAACGATTTTACTCACATAATAATAATATTCAATTGCACATGATGTTAGTAACATATATTTTATAAGCTTTATTGATTGATTTTGAAATGACTAATGCCGCTGTTATTTATAATATATATTCAATGTCTAGGTAAGCCCGTAATATAATATACCAATATACTTCTATTGATAAATGCAGTGATTTGGTCAAACTGCATCAGAGAGTTTGGTCATTTTAATACAAGTAACATGGTAAAATAATAATGACATTGGTCAAATAATCTCAAATTTGTTCAAATGTCACATTGGCCCTTCTTGCACCAAACTATACATATTATAACATAAAAAAACATTTAGTGATATAGACTGACAGATCATCTCTTCTCAATATTTATTTATAATTGAAATTAAATTTAACACACACTTTTTAGTGACTTACTTTTCAATGACTATTAGGTAAAATCGACATCTACTGTACAGCAAAGCTGTTGCCTAATCATACCTTTCTTCTGCAAGTTACTACAAATTTAGATTTCTAAACATAAAATTATACCACCTTATATCCATTGGGTCCGTCTGTCCGTTCGTCTGTTAGTTACCAGTTCATTTTTACGATATTAATTTTCATAGGTAGTTATGTTTGTTTGTTTTATGATATTTAATTAGTATTATAAGATAATTATTTATTGTATAAGGATTTAATATAGATTCATACTAACCAAAATAAACTTTTAAAATATTAAAATTACCAAATTCTTTTTAAATTGTATTTGGAATTATGATTTGTTGCATTGTATTAAAATACGTTTGGAATCTAGAATTTAGCATTCTCGCAGAGTGAGCTTTTCTAACTTATTTATATTATTATTATTTTTTTTTTTTTTTTTTTGAAATTATAATTAAGTACTTGTACAATATTAAAACAATAGAAAAATATTGTTGTAAGTTGTTTTACATTAGTTTATTTTAAACCAATATCATAATTTTTTTTAACATGGTATTTACGATCTTATTTTATCGCAAATTTGGTCATTTTTGGTGCGTAAAAGCATATTATTTATTATTATTTATTAGAGACAGATTTTGTGATTTTTCAGTGCATATAAACCCGAAACTTATACATGCAGTAATATTGTTCAGCCTAATGTGAATATACTATAACCAGAGTTAGACTGTATCTTTAATACAATTATTTTAAATACATATCTTAAACACAATAATTATTGCATATTTCATTCTGATACAGTTTTGGGGATTATCGAGTATTTTGTATTGCGATAAACTTTTAGTATATGTATCGAGTTTTTCATATTCCGTTTTCATCAATATTTTGAAACATATAATTTTTTTCTAAAATTTAACAATTTGTAGTGATAGAAATATTGCATACATACTTTTTTTATTTTTATTGATGTTGTATAGTGTTTAGTGTAAATATCTTAAGCCGGTTCCATACTATTAGTTGGTATACTAATAGAATATTCATCAATCATTGTGTTCTACGAGTCATGCAACACTATTTTACGAAGTATATCTATATAGGAGGCATTTAATCGTAAGCATAACGACTATTTTCTCTCGACGAGTCATTTGTGGTTTCTCATATTATATTGTAGTAATTTATTACCCGGTCCGTATTTTTAGTTTTTTATATTCACTCACACACAAACATACACACACTAGATCGGGAAGTACAGTGTCTCAACTATGACAAATATTTGCAGTGTATATTATAACCGTTGAATCCAAATACCGCACACTTTTGATAAAATACAGGACAAACCCGCACACATTTAATAGGTTAAAAGTTTAAAACCGTACGATTTTTGAAATTATTGTATCCAATAATCTCACACTTTATAATAATCTGAAATACAAAATATTTTGTTTACGCCATTAATTTCGGAAGTCCGTTTGAAAATATTATACAGTTTACATCGGCCACAATACCGTTCAGTTATTATAGGATACATATTATATAGTATACCACAAACAGTTACCAGACTTTTCTTTTGGTACCTGTATATTATGCTATTTGTTCAGTTTAGTTTTGAGGTTAAACTGTATGAACGAAATAGAGGTACCGATTGTTCACTACTTTACTCACTTCGCGAGAAAGTATTATGCATTTTGACTGTTGGTTGCGATTTATAAGTCTTACGGTCAATTGTTGTATTCGACACGTAGGTGTACGTGTTGTCGCCACAAATTTTTATTGTGTTAAAGTTCTTTAAAGTTTTGCTAACAAATGTCTAGCGGTGTTAAAGAAGTTTAAGTATATATTATGATTTGTTGGTATGCGATTCTTGGAAAGTTGTTTTACTTTGCAGTGATCGCGTCGTCAAATTTTGATTCACTTTTAGAAAATCATTAGTCTCATATATATATATATATATATGTATCCACGTAAAAACGGGTTACTAACTGTAATCCGTTTTTCGACTTCATAATCTGTCAAATGTTGACAAAACATAATGAAAAAGTCAGCATATTATAGTCCATTGTTTTGTCTTTATTCGTCTTGCTTTTCATTTTAATAAACGTCCAATGAATTTAACGCCTCACGGATTTTATATACACGAATTGTTTCTCTTAGCAAATATGAATTATTATTATCTACATTATAGTTGGTCGGCGTTCATATTTTTATTGGAACGAATTTTAAGACGGGTGTTGTGCTCGATGGTTCTGGGAAATATATCAAAAAAAAAAAAGTACTGGGGGAATAAAAAAAATGTACATGTTCGGAGCCCAAAATGTGAATAAGATTCCATTTTTGTCCGCCGTCGTCGTCGTCTTCGTTTATCGATCCACTAGTTGTGAGGGACGGCCGCCGAAGCGTGCGGTTCCGAACAAATATCCAGGAAGGGGAACGGCAGAAAGGGTGTGCAGATGATGGATGGGTGATGAAGAGAGGGGGTGGGCCACTCCAGCACATTGCAGTCCAGTACAAAACCGCTTGATTGCGACATGTAGTCGTACGCGATTTTATTTATACAAATTTCTAAAAACAATTCACAATTCATAAAAATTAATACCATAATACTATTGTCATGGCCGCGATTGTAGTAGTTGTCTATGTTAAAAAATACACTGACTTTCACCTGCAACGGGCCATTTTGAACAATATTATTATTCAATAGCGAAGTCAATTAGATTCAAAATACTGGCATTTTTTTAGTGTTAGTTCTATCAAATATATAAATAATGTTTCTTTAATAAACATTATAAGAACATAAGAAAATAAGAAAATAAGAACATATTACATGGAGTACCTAATGTTATAACAATGCATAATATATAAGTCTCCATTTCAATGTTTTGTCTTGTCGAAATTATCTTCTCGTTTTAATTTTTTTTTTTTAATTTAAATTGTCTTTAAGATATTAATTGGATAATTAATATAATACAATTATTATTAAATCATTGTTTTTATAAATATTACTCAACTATAATAATAATATTTTTATTATACAACTTAAATTATTTTCTTTCTTCTATAAATTATATTGATATTTATTCTATGGGATTGACTGAAAGGCTTTGAGCTTAGAATATTTTTACTTTTGATATTAACATTTTATAGTTAAATTAAAGAAAAATATATTTTACGAATAACGTAACTTTCGTAACAATAACGCATATATAAAATATAAAATATTTTTATCTTAAATATTTCAAAACTAAATTTATTTAATATTCGACAAGACAAAATTTAGTCTAAAACATTAAAAGGCCGAAATCATTTTAAATACACAACGTTTGCAGTCTTATAGGTGAGACTATAATGTAAATAATTTACATTTTTGTACATTATACAGACGTGTAATAGAAAAATTTTAATAGTTAATAACATGTTAGTTAAATATTTAATTTTTTTCCATAATTTAACTAACAATTAGTTATTATTGTAGCTACTAACAGTTTATAAAACAAACATAAAAATTGTTTAGTTGGGAGTTTGAAACTATCACTACTAATATTTAGTACACTGACACTTTCTTAGTATATGAATTTTATCAACTATACTGCTAAATTTTTACAATTTTGATAAACTAAAAATTTTTACAATCAATATACATATAATAATCTACCCTATATGATAATTTTTTATAACTTCTATCAATATTTCCCAAGAAAAAATAGTTATTGTTGTAAAACCATTGTTCATTTCTCAAATCCCAAAAATGCATTTAGAATAGATTTTTCAGTTATAGTGTTAAAACTTGAGTTATCGACCGGTTATTCAGAAAAGCATATTATGAAATTTAAAATCGCCAATTTTTAGTATTCTGTAAATAAAATTGTCATTAGTCTAGGCTTGAACTTCGATTTAAAGAGTTTTCCGAATAAAATAAAACGTACACACACAATCTTATATGAATAACTTTCCAACTCTAAAATCCAAAATCCACATAATTTTCCTCTTTAAAAAATACCAAATTTAAATATATTATACGAAATAGGTTTAAAAATATAATAACATGGACGTTATGGCCAGTGACGTACTTATAACTATATATTAGGAGCTCGAATTTAGTATATAATTTAGGTACATAATTTATGATGAATAAAAAAAGACATAACAGAAAACATTTTCAATCCAAAAATTTTCGGGCAGGTTTTATTCCTAATCTAGCCTCTTAGATACCCACACAGTTAGTACACCCTCAGCCTTTTCCGTCAAAAATCCAGCTCCTTGATATTATGCCTGTAAACTAGTCACAGCTATGGTTATTAGACATAAATTGAAATAAGTGTGCATAGAGAAATAATATTATTATAGTTTTTTTCAAACAAATTTTGTTTAAATATAATTTATCATGACATATATTCTAGTAATGATCACAACGTTAATGGACGGCCAAAAAAATCATCGTTTTATTAAGCAATTTGTTGAAATGTAAAATTTAAATTCCACTGATATTTGCTTATTGGACACCAAAATTAAATGATTTTTCATTCAATATTAATTTTGGTTAGGTAACCCGAATAAATTAATGGAGATATTTCTGAATTTTCTACGGCCATTAAATTATTTTATCAAATATAAACGTCAAAAACATAATACAATATCTCTGGATTCCTAGCATTGATTAAATTTTGTAATTTTCTCGTGATAGCTCATCAACCGAGTCTTTAAATAGAATTTTCGAATATTTAATGGTGTAGAACTAGAACAATGATGGGAGCACACAATGATGGACACTGTTAATTATCACAGAAATAATTAATGTTGGTCCCATCTCTCTACAAGACATGTTGAATAAATTTCAATTATTTTCACGTAGAGTTTGAAATTAATGTGTGTTTACAATATATTGATATTGAATAATAACTAAAATTCACGTGTTTTTCATATCATAATCTGATCCACTGGATATTGAAATACATTGTTTCTAGTAGCTCGATAAACGTATGAAATTTCCGTATTGTTTGTGGACAAATGGACTAAGGAAAATAGTTGATTACTGATTTTTAATGCGATATTATGCACGTATATAGGTATACAACTTCTGGACATGGTTATTTTTTTTAATAGTAACACTCGATGTCTAATAAAAATAATTAACATTTTTAAGTATATTTTCGTTACTTAATTTTAAGTCATTGCAAACACCATCTTTGAAAAAATGTCATTATTATTATTACTTTTATAAAAGTTTTTTCTTTTGTATATTATAATATTACATAAATATTATATTTTTTTAATTTCTAATTCTGAATATATTTCTGTGATTTCCAATACATAAAATTTTTTCAGGGAATTATATTTTGTCTCAGAATATTATTATTTAAGATATATTATAACGTTGAGAAATTTAAAAACTTAAAAAAAAAAAATAAAAGGATAAATAATATAATTTTTTTTAAATGTTGTTTTGAGAGAAACTTCAAATTAAGAAAAAAATATTTTCAAAAAGGTTAATACTTTTTGAGACAAAGAGTGTTTATTGTTTAAATACAATTCAGTATACTCGAATATACCCATGTGATAAGTCCTATCTTATAGGAGCTACGTCCGTAGATTGAAGTATTGAATATCAATACACCATTTAATCATGATATATTTACATATCATGATTAAATGGTATCTGTAAGACTTTTAATTAGTTACAAATTTAATGACTTAATAAAATTATGTAATCCCTGCTTCTATATAATCTTAAAAATATGTTTCTAACTACACATTCTAGTATTATTGTTCGGTTTGAGCTAACAATAATGGTTGCGCATGACTTATATATTATATTATAAGCACCTTTATAAATTTATAAACATTCCACATTTATATTATTGACACTAAAAAGGTATTCCAATATTTGTACACGACTTTCACCTGATCATTAAAAAAGCACACGTGCCAGTTTATAATTTGTTTCTAGCTTCAAAAAAAACATACCTTTTTCGTAATATTTGCATAAGTTAAGACTGCTCGCGATCCTAAGAAATTCCCACCGGAGCTTCTTTTGGCATGTAACGGACTTCGGAAATAGCTGGCTGTCACTAGGGATTAAGCATATACAGTTCACACTGACTATAAATAAAATAAAATTGGAAAATGTATTAATACATGAGTACTTTCACAGAGATGAGTTATTTTAATTCACTTTTTCTTCACGCCAAGTGACCAAGGTCAATATTTCGGAGCTTTTCAAATATCAGACGGCCATAACACAAAATATAATATATTATATAATATGGATTTTTCTTTTAAAAAATAAAAGATATTCTAGAATTTTTTTTTCAATAATAATATTCATCTCAAAACTTAAAACAAAATTTATTTTCTTGTTTACTACTATGAAATACTATAATAATATGTACAATTTAAATATTACAAAATAAATAATAACCTACATATAATATAGTGAGTGAAAGATTAATCTAATTATTATAAATAGAAATGATTCTTAGTTGAAAAATTACAATTTTTATTATTATGGTACATATTATTAAAAAACACAAATAAATAAAATATTTAACTATTATAATTGTTTTATTTATTTGTCTTAATTTTATTTTAAGCTGACATTTGCTTGCTATTTTTTACCATCAAAATACATAGGTATGATGAATTTACCATGCTTGCCATATGATCTGGCAGAAAAATTATTTCTTGGCCTGCCAACTCATTTTTTAAAAATAGTTTTGTAAGTTAAGTTGATTGAAATGTATTTTTACATAGATGTATTGGGTACAAAAAATAAAAAATAAGGTAAGAAGGTTGCAACGCTATAGCCGGTAAAAATGTTGTACAGAAATATGGTTAGGTTGGTATATAATAGTTATTGTTAACCATTTAATACTTATTTAAGAATAAATATTTAAACGGCTAGATTATTGTGTGATATATCCTTTTTGTTTTATCTTTTACAATTTATTATAATTCGAGCTTATAAATTTATTCATAGAATTAATTTTTTAAAAAGTGCGGCCCACATAATATAAGAAAATCAACATTATTATTAATAATAATTTTAAAATACCAGTGCGCGCAATTGTTAGGTATGCAAACTAAACAAGTATATAACACAATAGAGTGGAAAACTATACTGTTACTCCATCAAATAACAACCCTATTAGTAATATGGTAGATTAAGAAAAAAATCGCATATAATTTAATACATAATTATTATTGTATTATATCATATAATATTGTAGAACGATGTGAATAATTAAATTAAAATGCCATGCCATGATAATAAAGCCAAACTTGTACCAATATTTTGTAACTAATTTATAACTTTAGGCAATTTGCACGAAAAAAAAAAAAAACTGTAACTTTAAATTTTCTGTGTGAATTTGACCTCACTGACTTAGAAATTCGATTCTAGCGTAACCACGAGGTTGCCGATTATTGAACGAGAGTTATAATGGATCGAAAAATGATAAAACAAATCTCACAATTACTTTTAATAATAAGTAATATATAATTTTACTATAACTAAAACACACATCTAAGTGTGAAAGTTAGATCTTAAAAATGTCTTCTAAAAATGTAAGTACTATGTTTACGAGTAAAACATGACGAAGACGTACTTACACATAGTCAATTATATAATGCAGTAAACACAGAGTGCATTTAGTCACCTTTATGTATAAGTGACCTTATGACCATATAGAAAAACATGATCGAGTGATTTATTTTTACAATAACAATGTAATACAATTAATATATTATGCAATATGTTTTAATCTCATATAATATATTAATTATATTTTTAACATCGGTATTTGGTAATTAGTTGCTAAATTCATAATTCGAAAATTTCAAGTTTTTACGACGATGTGGTGAAGGCGTGGGTTGCGATTTTGGTTTTGAAAATAAGGCGAAAATATAAGGTTGCACATTATTTTTATGCTAGTTATCATAAGTTGCAAATTAGTTATAAAATATTGATACAAGTTTAGTTTAATTACCATTTACATGGTGGGATCAACTTCATGCACGTGGAAGTACCTAAGTAACCGCTTCACTGTACAATAGGTCAGTATGTTTCGAGTGTATCTTATAATTGAAGAGTAAGCCACTGTTATGGATATATTAAATTTGAAGCCATTTTACGATTCCGAAAAGCAATGACGGACACGCCTCCTTTAGGAATTTAGTTCTGATAGATCATTTATATATTATATAAGAGACGATTTGTAGACATTATATTAACCAAAGTATTTATAAAAAGACATTACATTAAAAACATAGATACTTATACTACCTATGTGTATATAAAACATAGCCCTAGCAATAACAATTGACTATCAAATATTAATTAAATTGATAGTCTACAACAGAAAAATATACAAAAGAGGTCGGCAAGTGGGTACAAAAAAGCAACGTCTTTTTCATAGATTTTATCAAAATCAGAAATTATTATATAAATAAATGTTTAAAAGATATTTTAAAAATGCCTCAAAAATTCAGAAAATATGAAAAAAGTGATAGAATAGATATTACAGTTATGAACAAAAAATTAAACAACCCTATATCTATTGGTTTCAAATCAGAAAAATGATTAGAATGTTTAAACAAGAAAATTGTGCCATACTAACTTCAGATGAAATAATTGATATTACTGAAACTACTTTTAATATTAAAATAGCAAAAATACCAAAAGATCATATAAGCTATACAATTTGACATTATTTGTGCTGAAACCTTCAATAGTATAATTTATATAGGCGAGGAGAAAGAAACCGAAATGTATTTATACAAATTGGTAATAATTTTGACGTAATTTCAAAATAAACACTTTCTATGGTTTGTTAATTATTGTAAAAATGTAATAAACCTTAAAATAATAAAGATAAATTTTAATTATCTAAGATATGTACATTGTGTAAAGAAGCTGATAATTTAAATACTACAGAAAAAAAAATATATTATAAAGAATGAAACAGATTTTGTTATAATCAAGAATATTTAAATATAAGTAAGATTTTGTATGTATATTAATTTGCAAATGTATTGAGTATAATCAAATAATTATATATATAAAATATAAAGGGCACAAATGTGGTTATGGAGCATGCAGAAATTGTAAGGAAAATGTTAAATGTAATGAATATCAATGGCATATATTTCCTAAACGCCAAAAAGGAGGTAAATATATACGTAAGGAAGGATCAAAATGTGAACGTTTTTGTACTTATACAGAAAAGTATATATTTTTTTATTATGAAGTTTAACAAGAAACAGGTATCACATTGCAAATAAAATTCACAAATATTAACATTTACAAAAGTTTCAAATGATTTTGAAAGAAAAAAAAATATTTGATTCAAATGAATAATTTTGTAAATTTATGATATTTGAGTCATATAGGAATTATAAATTTATAGCACATTATGCCAAAGGTTACAATGCACAATTCATATTAAAATATCTTGCTGATAATACTATAAAACCATAAATAATTTATAATAGAATAAAATTAATGTCATTAGAAATTAAATATTTAAGCTTAAGAATAATAGATAGTAGTAATTTTATTCAACAAGTAGTTTTCTCAAAACTTTTGACCTTAAAGAACTAAAAAAAGGTAAATTCCCACATTTTTTTTAATACAGTGGCAAATAAAAATTATATAGATATTTTACCTGATAACAATTATTATGGTAATAATACTATGAAACCAGATGTTAAAGAAGAATTCGAAAAATGGCACAATATAAAAATTATATATTTAATTTAAAAGAAGAATTAGAGGGCTATTACTGTGATTCAGATGTAGATAATAATTTACGAAGAAGTCGTTTAGAATTAAAAAAAAAACATTTTTTGGAAATATCTAATATTAATACCTATCAATATATAACTATAACAGGTGTTTATGTGAGTATTTATAGATCAAAATATTTGACTGAAAATACTATAGCTGTTTTGGACAAAGAACAAAATGAAAATTATTCAAAACAATTGATAAATTGGTTATAACATTTTAATAAAAAAAATAATAAAAGGATCTAAAATAGATTGATTTGATAATGATCGAAGTCAATTAAAAACAGTTCATCAATATCAAGGCTGTCTTAAGTGTTATAAAGACAGAGACACTATAAATAATATAAATCATACAACGATGGAGGATTTGTATTGAAAAACAATTTAATAAAGTACATTTATAAAACAGCAGGTCGTAATTTTATTGAGCAATGGAAATGTGATTGAACAAATAGTAATAAATACAAAAAATGAAAAAGTTGATATTGTTGAAATTATTAATCCCAGAAATACGTTCTTTGAGGTGGAACTAACGCTTCAAAATTATGAGCAAAAAATACGTTATATTATTACGTTTGAAGTTTACACACAACTGTAAAGTATTATGATTATTATCCTGTCAGTCATTCTGAAAAAAAATATTTAATCTAAAAGTATATGATTATATATGGTTTGGTTTAATTAAATGTAAAGTTTACCTGCAAAAAAAATTTCTCACCCTGTACTTCTATTTAAAATAAAAATAAAAAAGGTCAGCAAGTTGGTACCGCTCTATTATACAGTAGGTGTCGAGTGGGTGACTTTCATGGATGTGTTAAATTTGTATTCAATGATATAGATTATATTATGTGAAAAGCGATTCTGAGCGGAGCGGAATAACCGTCGCCATACTTAACTAGTGTACTTTAAGATATTATTTCGATTAAAATAATTAATTTTACTATTAATTATACAGTAGGTTAAATTATTTTTTGTAGAAAAATTGCATTTGAAAATTTAATTAAATGTATAAAATATAATGATATACTTTAAAAGTTTCAAGAACCCACGAAAAATATTTTTAAATTACAATGAAATAAATAACATTGTTATTTTTCATTTAAATATCTAATTTTGGTTAAAATTTGAACTTTAAATGCTTAGAAAAAAAATGTACCTATGTATTTTAAATATTTTTGATCTACTATTAAAACAACTTATGAGAAATTTGGTATTACATTTTCAAGCATTTTGACCCAACGAACATTTTTTTTTATCGATATTTATAGAAAAAAAATTTAAAAAACTGAGAATTTCCAAGGTTTACAATTAGCTTAAAAATTGTCAAAATATTTTCAAAATTCTCTGGTGTATAAAAAATGATAATTTTAATATTTGGTGAAAATTAGTTTGACTTTCCAGTAAATTTTTTTTTTTTAGAAAGGTACAAAAACTTATAGAGAATCTTATGTTGAATTTTCAAATCAAAAAAAAAAAAAAAAATGTAATCTTTCGTGATTTTAGCGTATTTTGTCGAAATATTAAGTTTAGACACTTATAAAAAGTTATTATAAACCTATGCATAACTTTTTTTTTAATTTTCACTTAAAATAAGTTATGACCTATAAAGAACCTTGTATTCAATTTTCAAGTGTCTTGATCGCTTCAAAAAATTTTTATCGACGTAAATAAAAACAAAAATTAAAAAAAAACCGAAAATTTATTATGCCTATAAAAATTTTAAAAAAGTGCAAAATATATTGAAAATTTTATTGTTGTTTAGAAAATAGTTCTTTAATATTTGATGAACATTTCATATATCTACAGTTATTTTTTTTTTGATTTACGCCAAAAAAACAAAATTTATTTTCTCGAAAACCAGTGTTGCGTAAAAATTCCAGTTTATCCTTAATTTTTATTACGTTTTTAAAAACTATTAGGAATTTTCAAAAATGACCTGCCTAAAGTACCAACTAGATTCACTTTCCTGCCAAAAAAAAAAAAAACTGATGAGGAAAATCGAAGGATAATTTCGACAACTTATCGTGTATACAGACACGTGTGAAATCAATACATCCATTGCTCCGCTCAGAATTTAAAAAAGTAATAAATTGTTATTTCTTTTATATTCTAATTGTGCTGAAAATTAAAATCAAAATTTTTATTTTATTGAAAATGAAAGACAATTGATAGGAATATGGACAATAGAAGAAGTTAAAAAAGCATTGGAATAGGGATATATTATAGTAACAATTTATGAAACATGGTATTTTATAGAAAAAATAACAGATTTGTTTAAAAATTATGTTAAAAATATTATGAAAATAAAATTAGAAAGTTCAAAACATAATTACAGTTGTACTGAGGAATATATAAATTATATTTTTGGTAAAAGGGTATTTTATTAGATAAAGATAAAATATGTGATAATCCTGGTAGAAGAGCTGTAGCAAAACTTTATCTAAGTAGTTTGTGCCTTTTTATAGACAATTTGAACTACGATGAAAAATGAAAAAAACTGAATTTGTTGTAGATTTACCACAGTTTTATACAATATTTTCCGATGATAGATTAAAAAATATAAATTTAAATTTATTAAATAATAATATGATATAAATGACTTATAATTTTAAATATACCGATATTATTTTCTAGATGGAAAATTATACTATTAAAAAAGTTAAGAATGGAACAATGTCAGGTAAACGGACTGATGAATTAGATATACATAACAAAATGTTTCTCAATTGGTCCTAAAAGTATTATTATAAATAATAATCAAGTTAAACTGTTATAAAAGGTTTTACTATGAATTATCAAAATTTTATAACACCTTAATGACGATATAATGATAAGATTAGTTGAACAAAATAATAAATATAACGTAGATCTACAATACAATCAAATACCATAAAATTAATATAGCTAATAAAAGAATCCTCATTTGATTATGATAAAAGAAATATCATATTAAATTATGATATAGTTCCATATTGTGACAACTAAAAACTATAGTAAAGAAAGCTGAACTCCTCTTCGTTAAACACTTCCAACAATACCTTTAATATATAATAATCAACATTTGATTTAATAACTTTAATTATTGTAATTATTTCTTTAATCTAATTAGTTTCTGTATACATCCATGAATGAAGATAATCTAACTCGATCCATGGGCGTCATTTCAATATTTGCTAGAGTAGGCCACATAATGACCGGCCCAGTAAGTATAAAACTTTTAGCCCATAAAAATAAAATAACCGCTCGTTAAGTCACACGACTATAGTTAAATAGTGAATATTGTATAATTGTATTTCCGTTTTACAATTTTTATCAAGTAAACTATGTCCGCTATTGTTACAGGATACTAATAATTTATTCAAATATACATAACTCTTACTCAAATCAACATATTACCTTAATGGGCTTAATGCAATTTACGTTGAAAAATAAAATATTAATAACAATTTCTGAATAAAATAGTCAGAACACCATTATTTTACTAAGTTTAGTACAACTACTTGAAATTATAATAATAGCATTTAAAACACATAATCATAATATAAATAATGAATTATAAAATAGAAGCTAGGTATAGCATAATCTGTATTATTTACAATATATTATTGTACATTTAATTAATTAATAATAGATATATGACATAAATGCATAATATGTCCAATCCAAAAGTTATTCTTGAAACTCATAATTATCTGAATCCTGTATCGAGGCTTATAAATTATAATAAAATACATACGCACAATTTTTTTTTATAATCATTTAAACATTAAATTTGGACCAAAATTCGTCATCGAACATTTGAAAATTGTTTTGTAGTTAAACATTTATAAAATATTCAGTTTTTATAGCTAAGCATTGTAAATTTAAAACAAGGTTTTTCGTAAGTATTTAATAGTATAACCAAAAACTCAAAAAAATAATAATAAAAATTTTTTTTTATAAACATTTAAATTTTTAAGTTCAAATTTGGACGAAATTAGATATTTAAATGAAGAATGACGATGTTATTTTTTTTTTGTCGTAATTTAAAAAAAATGCATGGGTGCTTGAAGCTTTAAAAGTATATTATTATATTTTATACATTTAATTTAATTTTCAAATGCAATGTTTTTCTGCAAAAATTAATTCAACCTACTGTATTATGAATATTAAAATTAATTATTTTAATAGCAATAGTATCATAAAATACAGTTATGTAGACTGACAGACCATCTTCGTTCAGTATCGTTTTTCATATACAATGATTTATATCATTGAATACAAATTTAACATATCCATGAAAGTGACCCACTCGACACCTACTGTACAGCAAAGCGGTACCCACTTTCTGATCTTTTTTTTTTTTAGATAATTATATTTTTTTATATTTTGACAAAATCGAATATTTAAAACGAAAAAAAATTAAATGTTTTACTTATTTTGTCAGAACTCAAAAAATATTATCGTAGAGACTCAATATAATTTTTTATAATGTGAAACTATATACATATTGCATACTGATGTTTTTAAAATGCCAGTATTACTAAAAAACAAGTATAAAATATCATTAGAAATATAAACTGACAGGACCTCATCGCTCATAAACGTTCATGGAAAACTATAATCAAAACCATCAAAGAGTAATGTACTCGATTTTCTGACGATGACAGCGTCCTAGATGCTCTTGAATATCATTATGATCTTATACGTAAACAGCGAGAGTCACAAATTCGATACATCAATTACTTTTTTTCTGAAAACCTCATTTTTATTGATGTTGCTTGTCTAATTTATTTTCAAACGAACGAGTAACGAAATTCATATAGGTATTTTCGATAGTAGCGAAGCGTGTCGACGTGGGTGACGACTACGAGACAACATCCTTTTATTTAGAATACGATTTAATAATTAGGTTTGCGGATTATATTTAAATAAAGTATTTTTTTTTACAAATTTGAATGTATTTAAATATATATGTTAAAATATTTTTTTTTGTAATATAGTAGGTATACTCTTAGTATAAACTACTGACGATAGCGTTTCCAGCGGGAAGGTCAATCCAATAAACATTCAAATGCAGAATAAAAATAAACATGAGACGATGTTAAATTTATCTCATTTGCTATTCTGTAGCGTATAAGGAGAAATATTGGAAAACAGGTGGTGGTTATCGCCGTTCATATTTTTGTTTTATTTTATTTTTAAATAATCATTATTAACTCAGCTATCAATGTCATGTAATCGACCGCCATAAACTCGTAGTCCTTGTTGGTTTTTAACTTACAGTTTGTTTATTACTGGTGTGATTAGTCTAAAATATGAGTATCAATAATATTGTCATTATGCCGAATTTATTTGATCGAACTTCTCCCCGTCCAAAGACTCACGCCTCACCACTGGTTGTCGGTATTGATTTATGTTATTTCATAAAACTGCCACAAGACAAAAAAAAATAATTAATACATTAATTAATATATTAAAATCAAGACGGTAAAATATCATTTCATATACGTCACGTTAAAAACAATAATTATACGATACAAGGATTTATGTGTATAAACTGTAAAATTCAATTCTGATTGTGTTTTAGATGTAATAACTGTTCTAGACATATCAAAAGGATATAAAAATGGGAATAATTTTGTAAAGCAATTTCCTTTAAACACAAACATTATAGTGGATAATAAATGTTTAATATACGACATGCATTAGCTTATATACATTATAGTTAATAGTTCTATTAGAAGTTGAAAACAGACATGTCAATTATTTGGATAGAACACATTTCAAAGAAATTGTCTTTAAAAGCAATAAAGCAAAAGGCAGTTTTATCAAAGGAAACTGTATCCTTTCTCAAATTATACATGTACCTAAAACTCTGTTATTTACTTTAAACCCTGATCGATTATAATTTATTTTAAATGCAATATTTAACCGTGTAAGAAAATATTAACACTTGATAGTGAGTAAGTTTTATTTTAATATTAACCTTACAATGTTTATTTTTTGCTTAATACATATATACAGAGTTATCATCATTATTTTGAAAAGTTTTAAACTTTTTCAAAATTGTCTAATTGAAAAATTTGAACAACATAATGTTTAAACATAATTATATTGCTTTTTTGTTTTTAAAAATGTGTTTGTTGGAAGCTAATAATATAAAAGTAAAAAATTGTTTTACATTTTTATAAAAAAAAAAAATTAATTTTCTCGTAAGAACTAAGACTACGCTCCGCTCATCTTTAGTTAAAAACCTATTTGGAAAATATTCAATATGTATACTTTTCAATTTTAAGAAAAGTATTCTTTTTCAACACAAATGTAGGTGAACAACAAACGAAACAAAAGCGATATTAAAGATTGAAATAGCATTCGATCTATACATGTATTTAAAATTTATCAAAAAATGTAGAGACCATATATTTTTATAAATGGCACATTTTCGAATACAAATTGTGCTACAAACAAACGTTAATCATAACAATAAATTGAAAATTCGACGCAGGTGGTACTATTCAAAGAAGTACAATATAGTTTTTTTAGAATTGTAAGTAGTTCTTATAAAAAACGTTTCCTTTTATATAAACATGATGGAGATTCGACTTATTTTACAAAGTTTAGTGATTTTAGATTTAGAGTGAAGTTATTAAAAAAGTAATAACCATTGGGACTATCTATTTTGATTATTTAATGTTCTTCTTATTGAATGTATGATAAAGTATTATCATTATATTTTAAGTACTTAAAAAACTGTATTCATACAATTTCAATAGTTGTTTGTCAATGTTTTTATTTCCTGAGTGAAAAAAGAAATGTAATGGTTTTACAAAGATTTTTTTCAACTATTTTATATTTTATAGTTTTTTTTATTTTTTTTAGTAGGTACTTACTTTATATATTTTTCACATTACCTTACATTTCGATTGAAAATTCAATCCAATTTTGAAATTTTTATTTTTCTTATTGTATTGTACCAGTATTAACCGTGAAGAATAATTATCGAATATTTTGGATATTAGTTACATATTTATTTTGAGAATAAAATAATGAATGTAAATATTTTAGTTTCAAAATATGTGTTTATTTAAAAAAAAAAAAAAATGTTCTTGAAAAAATGATTTTATTTATTATGTTAAAATTAAAATAATTGTGAATTGTAGGGACTTGAAAATTTTCATAATTACATATATTATTACTTTCTATAAATTATTTAACGTATTAAGTATTTGACCAACGTAAAGATTTTTAAATCCCCGAACAGTATTTAAACAGTTCTTTATATGGTAAGGGATATTGACATAAGACTCATAACTTAAATAAAATAAGATAATAATAAATATATATTATGAATATTTGTATGATATAATACTCGTATTATAATAATTAATAAATGATCAGATTAATTAATAGTTAATCTCTAATTTAAATTTTAGAAACTTTTTATTTTATATGAATAAAAATTAACTGGAGAACTCACACAGTTGTTTATAGAATAGTTTAAAACCGTTACTCGCATATCTCCTAAAACAATGGATATATCATAATTCTGTTTTTTTTTTTATAAAACTCATAGAGACGTAGACTACAACAATTTTATATTTTAATTAAATAACATTTTTTTTTTTTTTTTTACAAAAAATAAGATTTTATTAAATTATTAAAAAAAAAAAAAATTAAGATATCCATTTTGTAGAGATTATTTTTTTAAAAATGTTTACGTTTCAGCATTTTCTTTTCATTGACCTCGTGATTTTTAATAATTTTTTTTAATAATTTTTTAGTTTCGAGAATTATATTTTGTAGAATAAAAATAATAAATGATTAATTAAGTCTTATCAGAAAACGAAACAATGTAATATCAAAACATTAGATAATGAACAATGATATTAAATAATAAGTTTGTAATTTTTTTCAAAGTAAAAATTATTAAAAAAGGTCGGCAAATGGGTACCCCTTTGTTGTACAGTGGGTGTCGAGTGGGGTCACTGTAATGGATTAGTTAAATTTGAATTCAATGACATAAAATCATTGTATACGAAAAATGATTCTGAGCGAAAACGGCCTATCAGCTTACATTACTATAAGTATGTTTTGTGATTGTATTGCCGTTAAATTTATTTTTTTAAATTTTAAATCCTTAGCTATAGAAATTGAACAATTTTAACTATAATATAATTTGCAAACATTCGAGATTTTGATGATATTTGGTTAGAATGCGAACTTCAAATAATTATAAATAAAAATTGTGCTTATGTAATTTTAATATTTTTGAACTTAAGTCATAAAAACTTATGAGGAATATTGTATTAAATTTTCAAGCTTTTTAATCCAACAAAAATATTATAGTTATAGAAACAAAATTTGAAATTACCATAAATTTCTAATGTTTATAATTAGCTCAAAAAATTTAAAAATATTTTTAAAATTAATGGTGTATAGTAAATGATAATTCCAATATTTGGTGGAAATTCCAAGTGTTTACGATCATTTGTTTTTAAATTATAACAAATTAAGAAAATTGTTCCCCGATAAATCAGTAGTTTACAGATAAATATCTAATATCTAATTTTAAACGCTCAAACATTTTGTTTGACTTACAAGTAAATTTTTTTTTTTGTGAAAAGTAGAAAAACGTATTAAAGTCTTGTGTAAAATTTTCAAATCTTAGATTTAACCAAAAAAATTTTTATAAATTTCTATATCAAAAAGAAGTGCACATTTTTGGGATTTTTACGTATTTTTTGAAATTTTAACTTTAGACGCTTAAAAAAAACTATTAAAGACTTATGCTCAACTATTTTTTTAATTTTCACTTACAACAAGTTATGAAAAACCTTGTATTACATTTTGAAGTTTATTGACTGATTGAAAATAATTTTATCGATAATAATAAAAATTATAAAAGACCCGAAAATGATGATGGCTATAAATAGCTCAAAAAGTGTCAAAACATATTGAAAATTGTATGTTGTATAAAAAAAATACTTATATAAACATAAAGTAAAAATTGCATGTATTTATAGTTATTATTTCTTTTGTAACACTAAAAATAAATTCGATTTTGTCAAAAAATTCCTGTTTTTCTTTAATTTTTTTGTTTATCCCGACGTGTTTAAAAACTATTAAGAATTTTTTATATAAATTCAAAATGTACAGCATTGTAAAATCAATATATTCTTCGTTTCGTTTCAAATCTAAAATCACAAGATTAATGAAAATAAAATATTGAAACTTAAACATTTTAAAAATAAAATAAACTTTACAAAGAGGCTATGTTCATTTTATTTATTTATTTATTTTTTTTTTTTTGAAATAATTAATGAAACCTTTTTTTTATTTTTTTACCAAAACATTAAGTTTAATGAAAATATGAAATATTTGTAACTTTTGTTTCCGTGAGTCTTATTAAAAAACCACAATATTATGATATCTCATTTATTTCAGTAGATATAGCAATGAGTAAATTTTCATTGAACTGTAGGTTTTTGACTGTATCAAATATTTAAGTAATGGAAAAAAATTGTTATATATGAAAAACGATTCTAAACAAAAGACACCAGAGGTTGATCACTGATCAGTATCTATTTCCAGTTAATGTAATATTATTATTAGTAACTATTTTTTAATACAGACGATTAAATTAATTTTAAGCAAAGACGTCAAATAAGTACAATGTTGCAAATATTAAACACTAACGTATAGTATAATAGTATTAATAAGGTAGTGCGTTATAAATAAATTAGAATCAAGATAAATTTCATTGTGTATAGAAAAAAATAGTTAGATGAAAATTAGTAATTAAGTGGAATGTTTTAAAATTTTACGATTAATATTTTTTGAATATTAACAAAACAACAAACATCGCTAGTAAACATTTGATGGGATCACATTCATCGATTGGTAACGTTACCAATTTTTAAATTCCAGTTGAAAAAACTTATGAGGACTATTGTAATAAATCCTTGAGTCTAAGGTGTTAAAATGAATTAGTTTATGAATTTAATCTACAAAATAATTTTCATATTTTAACGATTTTGATGAATTTTATAAACATTATTTGAACTTTACACGATTATAAAAATGTCGTGCCATGGTATTTTCAATATTTTCAATGCTTGAAAGATTTTTTTAATATAATAACAAACATTATTAAGGTACAATATATGCGCATTAACTAACGTTCTAAAATATCATGTGACTAACAAAGGATTAAAAGAAATACTATAAATTTCCTACCTTTGACCCCTCAAATTATCGACTAGATGAATTTGTAGGTAAATTCCAATTTTCTTTTTCAAAAACTTGTCATTATTGTCATCTTATAGTCAATAAAAAATTTGATTGTGTAACCAATACATTTTTTTAATCTGTAAAAAATTGTGTTAAAAAGGTCTAGAGAATATTAAATGAAATTATTCTTTAGAATATACAATTATATATATTAAAAAAAAAAAATTATAATTCAATAATTAGTTTTAATTGGACAAATTTAGAAGTTTTATATTAAATTATTATATTTTGTACAATTATTGCTTTGTTTAAAATGTTATAAAGATAATTATCATGTTTAATACACAGTAAAAATTATTTTATTTATTGTATTTTTTATGTCGTAGTAATAAAATACATTCCGATATTGAAATTTCTCATCGACTTTCAAATGCATTACAAATAATATATTTAATTTTTATTTATGTTAGATTTTTTATTTTTTATAATTATTTTAATTTATTTATTATTTAAATAATATTGAAAAGACCAATGTTTTATTTTAATATTTTGCTGAATAATTCATTTTGAAACAATATTTATTGTCGAGATAATTGATTCTATGTGGCAATGCATATTATATACTTTGTAGTATAGATACTACATTTAGTTACAAAACATTTTTCGGTTGAATAATTCATGACAACATACATTTTTTTTTTTTGTCACGATCTAAAAAAATACATTATTTATTTGAAATTGTTAAAAAACGATTGGAAAAAACACTTGAAAAGTCAAAGGTTGATTTAGGTTTGGATGTAGTTTTAATTTTTGAAAAAAATACACCAAACTCAGCTAATATTATAAAACTATGAAAATAAAGAATTCATATATTTTGCATTAATAACTGCACGCTCGTTTAAATTAACTTATCACTACTGCACAATATAATAGTACATTCCATAGTAGCTACCTATATGTATATTCTTCAGATAGACATTTTTTCGTCATAAATAGTAAACAATAATCATTTATCAACATACTTAATAGACCTATATAATATAGACTAATATATTATTATGTAATTGTAATTAATTACGATTTATGAAACATGAAGATAATCAATTTACGGCTGTTACTGTAGTGTTGCAGCTACCACCTAACGCTTTAGATATAACTGCATATACTGAAATGTATTTCTTTATGGTTAACTACTTAACTGTTATTACTGGCATACATCACTATTAATTGTTATTTTTGATTATAATATTTTACTTTAGATGTTTAATTTTTATACCAATACATTATCATATAATTTAGTTTTACGTAAATTCTCTAGTTCTAATCATGAATATTTTACGGAACGTTATTTCTTATAGACGAATAATTGGCGTAATAACAAGTTCTAACACAATGGTAGTTTAAGTCCTGACATCTATCTTCAAGTACAATAATATGTTGAAAACAATTTTCGTAGTATTTATTTTCAGTAAAAATTGCATTGCCAAGCATGATTAGTATTAGCAAATAGCATTCAGATAGCATTTATATTAGAAATGTGGTACAATCTATTCAAAATAGATTTCACGAAAAATTATATAATTGTTTTCGATTATCATTATAAAACTCCATAGGTTTTGTGTTAAAATTCGATTAATGTTGCTCAAACAACTATATGATATTCAATAGATAGTTTAATGGTTAAGTTTGCATCAAAAATTGTCCTATGACAAACAACAATAAACTACCAGGTTAGAACTTTTAACCAAATCATATTCTGTACAATAAAATATTACTATGTTATGTTTTCTAGAAAATAAATTTAAAAAAAAAAATATAAACAGGTCTGATAGAATAAAAATAAATCATAAAAATTCCCAATCTACCTATAAGAAATTTATATTACAATATTATTATGTATACTAATTTTATTACGTCAAATTCAAATATGACTGTTAAATACTGATAATACATCATTTTTATCTCATCCCCCAAGTTTAATGTCTACGTGGCTTATGATTTACATTTTTTGAAATATTATTGACCGGTTAAAGAACATTTTTGGTCGCCTAAGTAGCGCGTTTTATAATAGCTAAGTGGGCCACACTACTATGACGCACTTTGAAACAATACGACCGAGAGAGAAATATTGTAATAACAGTTTATAAAAATAACTCTGAACGGTGTATAAACAGAATGTCCCAAAGACCAGTGTGATGACATAAACGCCGTTTTTATATACTAGACTCTAATATTGAACACACTCAGAAACCATATTCGAAGAATAATATTATTCTAGTGAAAAAGGTTCATTATTTTAGCGGGCGCCTACGAATCGATTCCCAAGTCTGAACTACCGAATTGGTTTTAGCGGGTAGTTTATATATAGGTAACGTACAAATTGGTTCCTTTGATTTTAATAATAAAACTAGGGATGTTGAGATTAACTTTAGTTGAAAAATGATTTTGTATTCGATCAACTACAGTGTTTCGTTATGATATTAAATATTATGCGTCTCTTTATTTTAAATACGTTTCAAATTGGATCTGTTGTTCAATAAATAAAAAAAAATATATCTGGGTGTGTGAAATAAAATTATGAATAAAGTTGTCTGTCTAATAAATCGCGAAAACGTGTGTCGAGGTAGTTTATTTTTTGTATTTATTATTTATTTAACCTAGGGCAAACAGTACAGAATATACATATAAAATAGGTTAGGGATAACAAACAGAATAGAACTAATGGAACAACAATATTTGTTTTAACTTACAACTAACATCAACGAAAAAATCAAAGTCGAATACATGTTTGTTACTGTAGTGTAAAATAATATTAATGAGATTATGAATAACAAAAGTTCGTTCTGAAGTAGATAAAAATGTTGCCAGCATTTTCTAAGTAAAACCACAATCATTAGATCTTAATAAAATTATCATTTTTTCATGTACCAAAACCAATTTTAAATTTATCATTTCAACTTGTCTCTTAAAACGTAATGTCGTTCGTATTTGTATACAACTCTCTGATAATCATTAACAACCTATTACGACATCCGTATTGGACTACACATTGAAATATTATTAAATACAACATATACAACGTAATGTACAATTGTTATTTCAAAAAACATTTTTTGAAATATTTTTTTTTATAATTTGATGTTATTTCACAACAACATTTTTAATCAACAATTTGTTATCATTATATTTTTTTTAGATTTTTACTTTGTTTTTAACGACAATATACATAATTTTTTTTATATGCCTTAGCGGAATATTTTTTTATGAATTCGGTACATTTAGATTTAGATATTTTTTTAATCAATAAATTAATTTTATAAATTCAATAGACTAAATATAATGTAAATACTATATTTAATATTATGTAAATTTTATATTTTTCTAAAATAATTTTTAACTACTATTTTTTGTAGAACATACATTTTTGAGTTTTTATTTAAATACATCAAAGTTTTCAAAAACAATATCAATTGAGTACTTTCTAGTAAAATACATTTTGTAATGAAAGAAGTTTGTATCATCACAGGATACTCTTTAAGTGGCACGATAAATTTCAAGTATTTGATAATTTAATTTTTAAGTACTAAAATCTAATAAAAATTTCCAAAATCATATTTTAATACTTTCAAAAATAAACACTAATTTCCTCAAAGAATTTTAACTTTATTGAAAAAAAAATATTTTTACATAATTTGATGTTATTGAAAATCAATATTTTATATTTTTATAAAAAAATAAAATTATTATTATTATTATGTTTTTTTTTTATAAAAATTATTTATATATATTTTTATTTTTTTTTTATATTTTGTATTTAATTATCTTAATTACAGCGTTGTTTTTAGTTTCATATTCCAAATCTAAATATATTTGGTATATTATATAATATTATAGTTTTGCGATAAAATAATCACTGCATAAACAGTGTGTGGTTGTGCGGTAGTGTCTCACACCAGGATTTTACTAGTGAGCTGTATATTACGACAGACATAAAATCGCAAATTCTAGACCTTTAAAATGTATATAAACCGTGTTATATAATACGAACTCTTAATGAGAATACCTTTAAATAATTTGATTAATATAAAATATTAAATAGATTACAAAAATAACACGCGACAAAAGTCTAACAGATTAAAAAATATCTAATACACTTCATTTTTTTGTAAAAAAAATTGTTAAAGCATTGTTTATAATGATTGAAAATTATATTTAGTTTTATAAATTTAGTATTGTAAATAAAGTGTTGAAAATTAAACAAAATAAATAGGCATCATCGGTTATAAGATACCACGAAAACAATGATTTATTAATGTATTACCGGTTGTGTAATAATTACCAAAAATATTAATTTGGAAAAAAGCTCCTTTGACTGTAACAAATACAACTATTGTCGTCCTGATATTATTACACAGTAGTAGTGTAGTGTATTCGATTTTAAATATCTCACAATCCTCCACCAAACTTGCCAAAATCACAATAATTAATTATTTCAATTGACAGCTGCATTTACGGCCGTAACACGATTGCGCACTTTTTACCTTTTTACCTGTAAAAAATACAACACGATTGCGCACTTTTTACCTTTTTTTTATCTTATAATTATCAGTAACTTTACCGTGATATATAAAGTATCTAAAAACATTTATTTCAAAAATTAAAAAATGACAAAAATCAAATAATATTTACAACTTTTTAGCACAAAAACGT